>JAIVFJ010000280.1:0-79224 GCA_025765615.1 Zopfochytrium polystomum | reverse complement strand
AATCGCAAGAAAAAACAGGAAAAACGACAGAAAGGACAAATACTAAGTAGAAAATACGTAAAAGTCGTCAATACAAGAGGAGAAAAACCTACCCTTTTGTGATGTAATAATGCCACGCTCTCTCAGAGAGCGCTTGTTACCTCTGTCACACCTGGGCATTGCGCTTCTACCCAAGGAAGTTTGTGCATCATTAATTAGTCAGCCATCACGTCTCAAACTAGGCATCTTCCCATTGAAGGGAGCACCCTACACCACCAAGGAAGAGGGCTTCATGCTAGGAAGAGGGCCTCATGCCAACAGAGCAGCTCTATATGAACCATTTGGTCTGCAAGTTGGCACGCAATAATAACATGAATAATAAACATGGACCAACCAAGAGACAGTCCAAATCCCAGTTGCTCATCATATAGAGGCAAGTATAGCCCACAGAAATAATAAGAAGCAGGATCCATCACTTTTGTGAGGAGTATTTTCTATCCAGTACGTTGTCACAGGCAGTAGAGTGCCTGGTCAGGTATTTGTGGTGGAATGCTCTCTTTGGTGTGCCTCTGTTTCACTGTGTGACGGCTTCTTTGGTCTTTGGTGCTTCAGACCTCCTTCCATTCAAACTAATGCTGGTGGTTATCTATGCTGTCTTCCTTCTGTGGGAGTGGGTATTAATTTTCCTTGGTTTAGTTACTTGCTTCTGAGATAGGTGATTTTCTCGGACCTGGTGAGGCAGAGGTCTGTGTTATGGTCGGCTGAAGCAAGAAGAGTCCCACTGCCTCTCACACCCTGGTTGGCAGTTGCACCATCTTTCTTTGGATTGAGTTGGGACACTCTCCTTGGAGTGAGACAGGTTGTGCCTTTTGTTAAGTGAGGAACTTCAACAGACACCTCTGCACGCTTCCTGTTCCTTGTTGTTGCGATTTGAGCCTAGGAAGCAAGTCCCGATGTGTTTTTGCTTTCCCCCCCCCCCCCCCCCCCCCCCCACAAAAAAAAATGCCTTGTGTGCTGACTGCGTTTCTGCGAGGTTTAACTACCTATTGCCATGAACTTTGGTTTTCACTGTTTGGTTCAATCTCTGGAGGTCCTCATCGGAAGGCATGTAAGAGCACATTTCGTCCCCTCTCTTCCCCCCTTGGTCGTCTTTTGCCGTAAATTTTTTTTTTTAAGTTTTGTTGTGTTCAACCAAAACCGAGAATCCCCGAAGTTTGAAAAGCCGAAACCCGTATTTTTGGACGGCCAAAATTCCCAGTTGGATCTTTAGAAGTAGACTAATACTTGCGCACCGATCTGAAGGCCACAGACAATGTTTTTATTGGGCACTCACTGACCGCAAAGGTCTTCCGAGGGATAAGAGAAAGAGAGACTCGATTTCAAGAAGCAAAAGTTGCCCGTCAAACGGCGAAACAATGGGGAGGCCGAAGAAATGGAGGAAATGAGGAAAAACGTCTCAGGGCCACAGCGGGCAGATCGCGCAGACTGTCAAAATTGATAGCTCATGGCAACAACCCGGCGAACAAACTGATTTGTGAATTCTTCCGTGACCGGAATGATGTGACCGTGGGAGTGCTCGATCGTTTGAACCCAATCCTGGCGGTACTGCTTTTGAATGCGCGCGGAAATTCCCTGCTCGTGGGGAGATCCGGTCACATGGAGGGACGGGATATTGACAGGTGAAACGACACCGCCAAGTGCACGCCCACAGGAAATCAAAACGCTGAAGTCCCACGTACGCGGCACTTGGCCCGCCGCTGCCAGGGCGTCCAGGTGCTGCACCATTTCGGCACCTTGCGAAAACCCAAGCAGTCCATCGACTTTACCGAGGTCGGAAAGAACCGACAGAACCAGTCTGGTCGCCTCGGCCTTCCCTGATCCAAACGCCTGGCGAACAAGTCCGGGGCTCCACCATTTGTAGTACGGCCCTTCAAACAAGTCCATGACGGCTGATTGAACAAACGGGTCGCGGATGAACACCAATTCAAGCCAAACAACAAAGGAAGTATGGTCAGCACAATGGCCACAAGAACGAAAGGCAGGTTGAAAATGCACAAAGGAGGAAGATAAAAAAAAAAGGCTGCTCACGAGAATCAAGTGTCTTGAAAGGTGCCTGGAGACATATAAATTCATAGGATTTCAGCAGCGAGGAAGCCGCCTGGAGCTGTTCCTCCATGATTGCGGCGCTCGTGCCGTAGCCGTGGAAGCAAACGATTCGTCGCCCGCGACGTGTGGGTCCACTGGATGGCGGTGACAAACGTATCGAGCCTTCTGCGAGTTCGTCCGCGAGATCTTCAGTGTCTGAACTGGGAGACACTCGGACGCTAAATGCTGCCATGTGGTCTGCCGATTGCCGGGTTGTTTCGGAAGGAGAGATGACACTCGACAGGTTGCGCACTGCAAAGCCTGTGATGGATGCTACAGACGAGCGCAGGACGTCAGACCAGCGGCGCTTTCCAGAATTGAAATTGCCCTCTTGCTGCTGCTCATCCAGCGGGATCGCTAACGCTTCAAGAGCAGCCAAATCCGTCTGTGCAAACACAACCGCAACAAAAAAAAAAAAAAAAAAAAAAAAAAAAAAAAAAAAAAAAAAAAAAAAACCGATGAGGACAAGGTCACAGTCGTAAGAATGAATAAGCGTCTGGAACCGCGATCCAAGGGCACACTTGCTTACCTCTCCGTTCCAGGCAACAGGCATCAGATCCAATCCTACAAAAGCCGCTGGAACAGCACATCCAGGGCGGCGCCAGCAGCGGGCCTCTTTGGAAGCAAGCTTCACGGCAGCATCCTTGGGAGTGAAATATGCGACCAGGCCTACGGGTTTTTTCACAACGACTGCAGCGGCCGTCACAGAGGGAAGGCTGGCTACCGCCGCCTTGACGCTGTCTATGTTGACTAGTTTGCCGCCAACTTCGTTCAGTGGCCCGTTCGATCGCGCGACCAACTCAAAGTCTCCGCTCGGAAGCAGCCGGCCGTGGTCACCTGTTCCGACCAGCCCTCCACCAGAACTAACGAGCTTGCCTGATGTCAGCACCTCGAGACTGTGTTTGACGTGTGAAAAGCATCCGATGAAAATTTCCCCGACCACGCCGAACGGCACGATCCGTCCCTCGCCATCAAGAATGCAAGCCACCGTCCCAGGCAGCGGCCGGCCAATTGTGATGCGATGGTGAAGTCCGACATCGGCAGAGTGTGTCACAGCTCCAAGGCGCCGTGGGGCATAAGCGTTCACGACCGTGGTGTGATGAGCCCACAAGTCCTTGAGCGCCGGTGCGAAGAGCTCATCCGAGGTTGCGAGGAGGGCAACATTCTTCAGTCGGAGGAAATTGGACGGCTTGCCAAGTCGCTGAAGCACAGTCGGAGTGAGTAGGGCGCCGTCAAGACTTTTTGCCACCGGCGGGCATGGGTGAGCGTATGGCGGGAATACCGCAACAGCTCCGGTTGTCAAGCAGGCCCAAATGGCCTGTTGGAGCGCCAGAAAAGACTGGTTCGTCCAAATGCCGATCCGCCCACCTTCAAAGCATCCAAGTTGCTCTGATAGGTGAATCACCGAGCTCTTGAAAAGGGCTTGGGTGAGTTTCACGTTTTCGAAACCGCCGTTCGCGTCGCTTCCACACAGCAGCACCATTGAGATGTCATTCGCGGTCGGCCGGTGACGCTGTGAACTAGGAAGGGCTAAATTCGACTTGGCCAGCTCGGATATGGACGCTCGAACGGTTACCGAGCCCGCTGCTGCCGCAGCAGGAGGTGCCCCACCAGACGCATACGAGGCAACCACCAAAATGTCGACAGAGGCCTTGGACACGATTTCGTGAGGGTCTTCTTTGCCGGCAGTCTCTAGACCGAGGACAACCGCTGTTGCACCAAGTTTTTGAACGGCAAGCATGGCCACAGGAAGCTCCAGGCCAAGCGGAAGACAAAGGGCGACCGTCGCCCCGGCGCGAGCTCCGTTGCTGGCCAGCTCGGCGGCAAACGCGCTTGCGAGGCTGTCGAGCTCTCCGTAAGTTAGAGAGTCCCTGCCGCACTCCACCGCCCGGAGACGGTTGTGTTCGAGAGCATGACGCTCTGCAATCTCGCACAAGGGCAGATCCGAAACTTCCACTTCACCGCCATGGCTCAGACGCTGAATCCTGCACATTTGCGCGGGACTGATTGCTGTCGCGCTCTCAAGTTGTTGATCATTTTTGATGACTCCGTTCACCACATCTTCAAGTGTTTGGTTGAACTCAGAGGCGATCCACGCCGCTTGAATGCCTGACATATCTTCGCTGTTGTACCGTGCAACGAGCATTGGTTCTTCTCCAGAGAGTATTACCATTAACTCGAAGCCGACGTCGGTCACGTTCGGAATCGTTTCGTCGGCAAAAATTCTCGACATTTCCAATCCACAAATTATGGCCAGCCGAGTGCTGTACAGCTGCTCGCCTTCTCCAATAGCACCGAGTTCTCCGCTCTCGTCGCCATCCGGTCTAAAGCCTCGGACGAGATCACGGAATTTCCTTCCGGTGCTTTCAATGAATTCTTGCAAAGTGGCGGTTTCGTCCATTCTGACTCGAACCGGAACGCTGATGTTCGGCGAGTATTTGCTGCGTGGTTCAGCAAGGTGAGAGAGTGCCTTACTGGGCGTGCAGAACAGAAAGCAGCGCCTGAAGAGCAGAACTTACCCAACCAAAAAGTCGTCACCAAGCTGAAGGCCAAACACCATGTCGGATTTCCGCATGTACTTTATAAGAGTCATTGCCCAGCAGGACATCACGAGAGCCTCAACATCAACATCCAATTGTTTCGCCCGGATCTGTATGGAGGTTGTTGGTGTGGTGATCGGACGAACGACAGGCTTCTTGGCGTCAGCATTGTGGACATCTCCGCCAAGCTCCAACGGGTGTTCGGGGACAATGCTGTCCACAGAAAGCGTCCAAGTGTTCCTTGACGCGTTTGTTCTGAATTCGCTCGTTTCGACGGGGCTGTGACCGGAAAGAATCATTCTCAGTAATCCCGAAAGTGCGCAAATGATGTTCGCGTCCCCCAGCTCGAAAACAGATAAAAGAAATCGAACGACGATAGAAACATAGAGATTAAGCTGAAACAAACCTCAGCTCGATATGACGCCACTCTGCGCGATCGTCCTTGCCTTCCGTCCGACTGTCCTTCTCGTCGGCGACGGCAGCCGCTACCGACAAAATCTGCGCTTTCATTAGATCGAGCACCGTCAGTGGAATTTTCGCCGACTTGCAAGCGGTTGCAGCGCGAATGATGCTGAGAGAATCACCGCCGAGAGCGAAGAACGCCGAGGACCGGCCGATTCCACCCAGAGGAATCCCAAGCACATCGGCCCAAACCGCTGCGATTGCCTTTTCGGTGGTTGTAGTTGGCTCGTCCAGAATGGCCACATCGTCGACCTCCCCAGTAAGCTCCAACAGCTTCAATTTGTCCACCTTGCCGTTGCTGTTGGTGGGGAAATTTTCCATACCAATAAATGTGCTGGGTACCATGTAGTGTGGGAGGATCTGGACCAAGTGACGTCTCAGTTCATCCCAGTCTGGAGCAGGTGGGCAGACAAAAGCGACCATCACGTTTCCTTTTATCACGACCGTCGACGTTTGGACGCTCGCAAACTTGCAAATGGCGTTTGATATTTCTTCCAACTCAACCCTGTAGCCCCTGAATTTCACTTGGTCGTCCCGTCGGCCAGCGACCTCAAACACGCCACTGGGGCGAAGTGTTCCCAGATCGCCAGTGCGAAACATCCGAGCACCGGAGTCTCCGTTGAATGGGTCTGGAAGAAACCGGTCGGCCGTCAATTCCGCTTTGTTTACGTAGAAACATCCTGCTCCAATTCCGCCAACGTAAATCTCTCCGACTGTGCCCATGGGTACGCGTTCGCGCCGATCGTCAAGAATATATGCTGTCACGTTGGGCATTGGGGTTCCAATGGAAATTCGCTCGCCCGGTCGCAAGAAACCAACGTGGGATGAAATTGACACCTCGGTTGGGCCGTAAGAGTTTGCAAACTGGACCGAACGACTCCAAGTCTCTTTCAAATCCAGTGGACAAGCCTCTCCTGCTGTCATCACGCTCCGAAGCTTCGGGTACTTGGAAGGGTGTCCAACTTGCGCCAGTCCTGTCGGAGTGATGTAAAGGCTATCCGCGCTCGGAATAGCTGCAAACGGGTTGTCTGGATCTGGAAGCACAAGCGTTGCCCCGTGCGACAGTGCGCACCACATACCCTTTTGGCAGGCATCAAACCCGACGGACATGAATTGAACGGCCCGGCGACCCGGCGCCATTCCGAGATGCTCCCTTTGAGAAACGATGGCGTTGACGGCTCCAACATGCGGCATGGCGACACCTTTGGGTTTTCCTGTTGACCCGGAAGTGTAGAAAATTGCAAAAATGTCCGAAGCCAGGGGCAAAGTGGCCGTGACCCTTGCTGTTGTTGATGACGTTCGAAGCGAGACCAACGACATAAAGTGTCTCTTCACATCGGACCGCATATTCAGATTGGCGACTCGAGACTCTTCGGAAACTTTCGAGAGAATAACGGACACCTCCGCATCCAGCAAGGCTGCCCGCACTCGATCGGCAGGGAAGGAAGAGTCTATCGGAACCAGTGTAGCTCCGGCTTTGAGAACGGCGAGAACCGAGAGCGGGAACTCGATGCACCGCTGCATGAACACTGCGACTCTCGTGCCAACAGACACACCAACATCGAGCAACTCAGCCGAAAGCGTAGATGCCATTTCATTCATCTCGCGGTAGGTTATCCTTTCATCCTTAAACTCCACCGCAATAGCATTCGGAGTGCGAACCTCTTGCTGTTCGAAACCTTGGTGGACGAGGTTGAAAGGAAGCTGGAGCGAAGGTCCCCGCGATAAAGCCTCCATCCTGGCCATTTCTTCGGGAGAGAGTCTCCATGCCGCCTCCAGAACAGTATCATTTATAGCGGAGGCAATTAAAACGTCCAGGGTGTGGCTGAATTCTTGTCCTATTTGAGTCGCTTGCGCTCTGCTTATTTTGCTCTTGTCATACTTGATTTGAAGAAGCAGGCCCTCCCGGACTGGCCACATAATTGCTTCGAGAGCGTAAGTCCCAGCCTTCGCTGACCTTGGCAATCCATCCGTGCCCATGAATAGATTCAAATTCCCGTCCTGGTCCTGGTTGGAGATCTCGGCAACATTTTCAAACACAAAGAGCGTGTCGAAAAGCTTGCTCTCCCCACTGGGCGGGGACAACTTTTGGATAAACGCTAGGCCGGCATGTGAATATGGCAATACACGCAGGTGGTCCTCCTGAACGTGCCGAATGAAGTCGCGAGTTTTCTGGTCGGGGGCGGTACTCAGTCTGCAAGGCACCGTGTTTATCATTGGGCCCATCATGCTGCAAACAGGGAGTGGTGTGAGTTGAAATTTCATCCAGTGACAAATAGTGTAAAAATAACCCGTCTCAAACCACCCGCCTCGCCTCCCCCGCACCCCTCAACCCCCCCACATACTCACCGCTCGGCTCCATGGACCGGTGTATCACGACCCGCCATAACCACGCCGATGACTACATCGGATGATCTGGTGAATTTGGCCACAGTCACTGCCCATCCAGCCTTGGCTAGCATGGCAACAGTGACTTTTGCCGCCCTGGAACTATTCGCGAGACTCTCGGCGGTCGTTTTACAGACTATTGCTAGTTCTTGCTGCGAGTCGTCTCCATCTTCAAATTCTGACCTCACGAGCGGAGGCAGAGTTGTAAAGCCATCCAAATACTCCGTCCAAAACTGCACCGATTTTTCGGCCTGGGCGTTTATGTAGTCCACGAATCCCCGAATGGACGGTCGATCTTCCAGCTCTTGATCGGCGTACGCTTTCTGCAGGTCCCCAAGGATCATGGGAAGGGACCAACCGTCGTACAGCGCGTGGTGTATTGTGACAACAACGTGCTGCTTTGCGACCAACGGCTCGCCAGCTCCAACCACCAAGGCGACGCGAATCCAGTACTTGTCTCCCAGTTCAAAGCCCCGGGCTGCATCAGCAGAAAGGAAGCTTTGGAGCTCGGCGCCTTCCACCACAGCAATCTGCGCGTCCAATGTGTGTGCCATGACCACTTGACAGACTCCTTCTGTTGCGGTGGCCACGAAAGCCGTCCGCAAGATGGAGTGCTTCGCTGTTATGGCACGGAACGCAGTCTCAAGCCGCTCTGCCGAAAAGCCTTTCTCGCTGCCGCTCTCAAACACGCACTGGTTGACGTACGAGGTGCGGTCCTTGAGCGTCGCAGCAATCATGCCTGCTTGCAGAGGCGTTGCGGGATACGCGTCCTCAATCTTGGCTTCTTGGCTGCGGAAGAGACCCTGATTCCGGATTTCGGCCAACGTCTCGCCGCTGGAATAAAGTGTGTTGCGTTACTACTATGATCGAGGCTGATTGTTTGGTAGAGGCGGGGGAAGGATATTAATTCAACTGATCCCACCTCAATTCAAAACGGCTCCATGAACCCGCGCTTTCTCCTTTGACGTTCGCTCGCTTCCCGTCGGCGATAGCGGCTGCTTGCGAGAGAACTTGCGCCTTCATGTGCTCGGTCACCGTTAAGTAAATGCCCGCTGCATGGCAGGCTACTATTACGCGGATTACGCTGAGAGAGTCGCCACCCAGAGCGAAAAAAGCGGTACTTCTCCCAATTTCGTCCAATGGAATACCCAGAACGGCAGACCATATTCCAGCAAGAATATTTTCTGTTTCAGTCAGGGGCATTTCCTTTCTTCCAGATTCGATCGAGGGTAACGCAATGCGCCTCAGAGCAAGCCGATCAATCTGAATTGTGTGAGTGCTGAAACTGTGGAACATATTCGTAAAATCACCTTTCCATTTGAATTCAAAGGCATGTGCGTTATGCCTACGAGAAACTCTGGAATCATGTAAATGGGTAGATTCTGCATCAGAATCTCTCTGATTGACTCGGGGGTCAGGAAACTTGGCGTGAAAAACCCGATTAAATGCTTCTTATCCTTCACAATGACAGCACAGGACGTAACGTCTGGGTGTTTCATCGCTGCTTGGCTGATTTCACCAAGCTCAATGCGATATCCCTTTATCTTCACTTGATCATCTGAGCGTCCAGCGATTTGAAGTTCCCCGTCGTAGAGAATCCGTCCCATGTCACCAGATTTGAATATTTGGTCCTTGGCGGTTTCAGTGAAAGGGTTCAGAATGTATCTCTCTTCTTGCAAATGAGGCAAGTTCAGGTAGTGAGTCGTAACTCCTATCCCACCAATGTAGATTTCCCCTTCGACGCCCAGTGGGACCGGCCGTTTGTGCTGGTCCAGCACGAAGCAATAAGAGTTTGCAACGGGAGTTCCGACTGTTACATAACTCCCATGGCTCATCTTCCCGGCATGTGATTTTATGGAAACTTCTGTCGGTCCGTAAGAATTTACGACCTGTGCTCGTACAGACCATTTGTCTCGAAGTTCAGGTGGACACGCTTCGCCTCCAACAGCTACATTCTTGACGCGAGGGTACTGTGCAGGGTCACCGAGAAATGTAAGTGCTGATGGCGTCAGATGAAGGGTTTCGACGGTCCTTGCAACGACTGATGGGTCAATTTGAAACGGAGGAAAGACAACTGCTGACCCAACGGAAAAAGCACACCAGAGAGCCTCCTGCAGCGCGTCGAAACCCACAGACATAAAGGTAAGAACTCGATAACCTCTGTGGAAGCCCAGAGAATCAGACTGAGTGTAAATAATGTTCGAAGCGCCAGAATGCCGCATTGCAACTCCTTTTGGTTGCCCTGTCGATCCAGAGGTATAGAAAATGGCAAAAAGGTCATCGCCTGTGAGATTGCAAACTGGTTGTTCCATTCGCGCCAGCGCAGGTTGACGTAACTCCTCATCAATAAACACAATTGGAATCTTCAACGCCAAATCGACAAGTAATTCCTCTTCTGCGCTGTGAGTGACGACAAATTTTGCATTTGAATCTGCAAGAATAAATTTAACACGATCTTTCGGGAACTTTGAGTCAATAGGCACTATTGTTGCCGAGCACTTGAGGACGGCCAACAGAGCCGCTGGAAATGATAGAACTTTTTGCATGATAACTGCAACCGTCTCACCGGCAACGCACCCAATATTCCGTAAGCGACAGGCTGCAATTGTTGCTTGCCTATTGACCTCGTCATACGAAAGACTTTGGTCATCGCACTCCACTGCAATGAGGTCAGGGGACTCAGCAGCCACCTTTTCGAAGCCTTTATGCACAACGTCGAATGGAAGAGGGATTTGTGGTCCAGAAGAAACCCTGTGCAATTTTTTCATTTGCTCCGCCGATAGATCCCACAAAAGTGAGACTCGAGAGTTCTGCTTTAGGCCCGAAAGTAAGCTCTGCAGTGTGAAATCAAATTCCTTGCAGACATCCAAGACTTGATGGCGTCCAAAAACGCTTGCGTTATAACGGATATCGGCCACAATAGAGTCAATAGTCGGTTCCAGGATCAATTCAAGTGGATATGCCGAGGCCTGCGCCCCATGCAGGAATCGGCTTTCAATCCACGACGAGCCATCGTCCAGAGTCCTGTTCGCCAATGGAAGACTTTCAAACACGAACAGAGTGTTGAAAGCGCTTTCGTCAGTCAAACCACACCAACGGCGAATACACGAGATATCGCTTGTCGATGAATTCGAGATGTCGATAAAGTTCGCCTGCACCATCGATATCATTTCCTTGCACGTTTTCTCATCGTCAAATGATATGCGGAAGGGCAACGTGTTAACAAGAGGGCCCATAATTCTGAAATGTTCAAAAATTAGACCACATTGTGGCACAAAGAGTTACCTTTCTGCACCAGCAATAGCAAGGTCTCTCCCTGATACAACCATACCAAACATAACATCTGGAAGGCTTGCGAACTTCCTTAGAGTGAGACCCCACGCAGCCATCGCAATTACTGCAGGGGTAACGGATAACTGCATCGCCATTTGCCGTAAAACTTCATAATCCACAGATAATGCGAAGGACAACGGATCATAAACAATTGTATCGTCATTGCTGGGGCCGAGATTGAAGTTGAAGCCGTTTTCAATACCAGAGAGATAGGTGGACCAGAATTCCTTGGCCGCAACTTCATCCTGGGATCTTAGGTAGTCCACGAATCCCCGAATGGACGGTCGATCTTCCAGCTCTTGATCGGCGTACGCTTTCTGCAGGTCCCCAAGGATCATGGGAAGGGACCAACCGTCGTACAGCGCGTGGTGTATTGTGACAACAACGTGCTGCTTTGCGACCAACGGCTCGCCAGCTCCAACCACCAAGGCGACGCGAATCCAGTACTTGTCTCCCAGTTCAAAGCCCCGGGCTGCATCAGCAGAAAGGAAGCTTTGGAGCTCGGCGCCTTCCACCACAGCAATCTGCGCGTCCAATGTGTGTGCCATGACCACTTGACAGACTCCTTCTGTTGCGGTGGCCACGAAAGCCGTCCGCAAGATGGAGTGCTTCGCTGTTATGGCACGGAACGCAGTCTCAAGCCGCTCTGCCGAAAAGCCTTTCTCGCTGCCGCTCTCAAACACGCACTGGTTGACGTACGAGGTGCGGTCCTTGAGCGTCGCAGCAATCATGCCTGCTTGCAGAGGCGTTGCGGGATACGCATCTTCTATTGAGTGCCCACCACGAGCCAGCAACTCTGACTTAATTTCCTCCATGGTTTCAGTTCTGTTGAGAATTGGTCAATTTGGTGCATCAGAGGATATGGCACAGTGTCATTTTACCTGAAATGGAAACGAGGCCACGCTTCAACATCAAGCTCAATGCTGCTTGCTTGGGCAAGCTTGCTGTCAATGATTATTGAAACTGCTTTCACTGTTTGCGCACGGAATATTTCTGCAACAGTGATAGGAAGCCCCTTTGCAGAGCTTGCTGAAGCTGCCTTGATTACTGACAATGAGTCACCTCCCAGGGAGAAGAACGAACTGGCTCGCCCAATTGATGCAATTGGCAGGTTGAGAGCCTCGGCCCATACTGATGCAATTGCCTGCTCAGTAGATGTTTGGATGCTTTCAATCTCGACAGTGAAGTCCATGGAAGCCAAAGCCTTGATGTCCGTCTGATGAAATATTAGTATTATTCAGTTAGGAAGGAGAGATTGAGTGGAAGTCACCTTTCCGTTTGAGTTTGTTGGCAGTGCTGCAAGCGTCACGACTTTCATTGGAACCATGTACGATGGAAGAGCCTCCACTAGAGATGCCATCAATTCTTCCACTTCGACGTTGGACGGGGTCACGAAACCAATCAGATTTTTCTTGTCCTTTGTCACTACTACTGCAGCAGCTGATACTTGCTTGAATCTCATCAGAGCCGAACGGATTTCTCCCAACTCTACGCGGTAACCTTTAATCTTGACCTGGTCATCTCTTCGCCCAATAACTTCAAATTCCCCTGTGGGAAGAAGTCGGCCCAAATCACCGGTACGGTACAGCATAGCATTGCAATCCAGCGAGTGAGGATCAGGTACAAAAACCGCTGCAGTAAGCTCGTTCTGATTAATGTACCCTGGTGATAAACCCATGCCACCCAGGCAAAGTTCGCCAATAACACCGACTGGCACTTTCATCAGGTTCTGATCCAGCACGTAAGAATATGTGTTTGGAATAGGTCGGCCGATTCTGACGTGCTCGCCACATTTGAGGACACATCCATGAGAGATTATGGTAGCCTCCGTTGGCCCATAAGTGTTGTTAAAAGTGACATGGTCCGCCCAGAGGTCCATGAGTTCTGGAGTGCAGGCCTCACCGATAACGCTAACAGTTTTCAGATTTTGGAATGCTTCAGGTGATCCCAGGTGGGCCAAGCCTGTTGGTGTTATTATAACTGCGTCGACTGTCTTCACTGCTGCAAATACATCTGCCCCTCTTAGCACGAGTGTGGCACCACTTGAAAGGGCGGACCAAATCTCTTGCTGGCACATGTCAAATCCAATGGACATAAACTGAAGCAGTCGTGAGCCCTCAGAACAGCCAACGAGGGCCAGTCGGCTCAGTACCACGTTAGTTGCGCTGCAGTGCCTCACATACACGCCTTTAGGTTGCCCCGTGGTCCCTGATGTGTACAGGATTACAAATGCGTCGTTGCCGGTAGCAGTCTTCCTCTCCTCAGTATTCAGCCATTCTGTCATACTAGATAGCAAGCCCAGGTCTGCATACACCACGTTGATTGCATCAAGCTGCAAAGAGTCAACTATGGTGGTGTCGTGGGTCCTTGTAATTATGGTGTTGCAGTTTGAGTCTTTGATCATGAAGCCCATTCTCCCAACTGGAAGTGTAGATTCAACAGGAACTGCCGTGCATCCAGCTTTTAAAACCGCCAGGAGGGAGACAACAAACTCCAAGGACCTCTGCATGACAATCGCCACCCGACTGCCCTCCGCAACGCCACGGTCAGCCAGACAGTACGCCAGTTTTGAAGCTTCGTGATCAAGTTCACCATAAGTCATGTGTGTTCCCTCAAATTCCAGCGCAATATGGCCAGGGTGAGAGCGAGCGCGCGATTCAAAAGCGGAATGCACCAGGGCAAAAGGCGGTGACCACACGGTGCCATGACTTGAGCCATTAATCACATCCAACTGCGTTGGAGAAAGCTCCCAAATGCTCTTGGATGCTTGTCCAGTGCGCAGAGCCAGAAGAACCTGCTGGAGGGTGAACTCAAACTCAGACAGAATGCTCAGAGCCTGGTGCATCCGCATAATTTGGTGATTAAACTTGACAGTAAGCTGAAGATGCTCTTTCGAGGGCCATAGGATTAGCTCGAATGCATAGGCGTACGATCTTGAGGACATAGCGTCATCTGCAGCCACCTCCTTGAAGATGTTCCGCAAGCTCCAACCAGAAGCGTCCACTGCATCTTGGGGAAGGTTCTCGAACAAGAAAAGAGTCTCAAACAAGCGTTCCGTACTGCGGGCCGCAGCTGCTTTCCCAATGTCAATGAGGCCAACATGCGAGTGTGGAGCGACATCGCTCTGTTCCAGTTGAATATGGCGAATAGTCTCTGCCACAGAGTTTTCGTCATCGAAGCGGACTCGACAGGGCACTGTGTTCAACAGTGGACCAACAATCCTGGAAAAGAAAAGGAGGATGTTCAATGCTAGCGAAAGAAAAATGCAAGCAATTGCAATGCCAAGCACATACCGCTCAACTCCTTTGACAGGCGCATCACGCCCTGCCAGGACTTGTCCAAATACAACGTCATTCGAGCGTTGATACTTGCGGAGAGTGAAAGCCCACGCAGCTTTAGCTAGACTTGCGACAGTGACACCAATGGTCTTTGCTTGGTCCAAGAGCACCGCCATTGGCGTTGAGCATGTTACCACAATGGGCCTCTCTTCATTCTTGCCCGGCTTGCTTGGTCCCAGCGAAAACAGCTCTGCCGCTGTGCAACCAGCCAGGTAATCCCGCCAGAATGATGCAGAGGTATCTGCATCTTGCGCATTTATGTAGTCCACGAATCCCCGAATGGACGGTCGATCTTCCAGCTCTTGATCGGCGTACGCTTTCTGCAGGTCCCCAAGGATCATGGGAAGGGACCAACCGTCGTACAGCGCGTGGTGTATTGTGACAACAACGTGCTGCTTTGCGACCAACGGCTCGCCAGCTCCAACCACCAAGGCGACGCGAATCCAGTACTTGTCTCCCAGTTCAAAGCCCCGGGCTGCATCAGCAGAAAGGAAGCTTTGGAGCTCGGCGCCTTCCACCACAGCAATCTGCGCGTCCAATGTGTGTGCCATGACCACTTGACAGACTCCTTCTGTTGCGGTGGCCACGAAAGCCGTCCGCAAGATGGAGTGCTTCGCTGTTATGGCACGGAACGCAGTCTCAAGCCGCTCTGCCGAAAAGCCTTTCTCGCTGCCGCTCTCAAACACGCACTGGTTGACGTACGAGGTGCGGTCCTTGAGCGTCGCAGCAATCATGCCTGCTTGCAGAGGCGTTGCGGGATACGCGTCCTCAATCTTGGCTTCTTGGCTGCGGAAGAGACCCTGATTCCGGATTTCGGCCAACGTCTCGCCGCTGGAATAAAGTGTGTTGCGTTAAAAGAAATTTTCAAAGCTCATTGTTCGAAGAGAAATAATTCAAATCGATCCCACCTCAATTCAAAACGGCTCCATGAACCCGCGCGTTCTCCCTTGCTGTTCGCTCGTTTCTTGTCGGCAATAGCAGCTGCTACTGAGAGAACTTGCGCCTTCATCAGCTCGGCCACCGTAAGATCAATACCAGTTGATTGGCACACAACAGACGCCCGGATTATACTAAGTGAGTCTCCACCGAGGGCGAAGAAAGCAGACGTTCGAGCGATGCTCCCCGCTGATATCCCCAAAACCTGAGCCCAAACAGCAGCAAGTGTCCGTTCTGTGCTTGTAACAGGCTCGCTGAAATCTGCAAGGTCAAGTGCCGCGAGGTGGTCTATTAACTTGGACTTGTCCAGCTTGCCGTTACTGTTGACCGGAAATGCATCTACTCCAACAAAGCGGCTCGGTACCATATAGTGTGGTAGAAGCTCAACAAGGTGCCGTCGGAGTTCATCCCAATCTGACGGAGGACAGACAAAGGCGATCAAGGCATTTCCCTCTATCACGACCGTCGATGCTTGCACACTCTCGAACTTCCCGATGGCCCCTGCGACCTCGTCCAGCTCGATTCGATACCCTTTAAACTTCACCTGGTTGTCGATACGCCCTACTATCTGAAGATGCCCATTGTCCAACCAGCGCACCTAGTTGGACGTTGATAGCCGTGTCAAATTAAGACGTTTGTCAGTGGGAGATCCTCGAAATTTGGCAGGAATTAACCTCTACGCAGCCTACACCCGCACAAATGAGAAATGAGAGACACCTTACCAGGTCGCCACTTCGATACAGTCGCCCTTCGCCGAAAGGATTCGGAACGAATCGTTTAGCGTTCTCGTCAGGAAGGCCGATATATCCGCCGCTTACGCACAATCCGCCAATCGCGAGCTCCCCAACAACGCCTTTCGGGACTAGCCTCATTTCGGAGTCGACAACAAACAAACTCGAGTGCGCCAAAGGTCTCCCTACAGTCACCACCTCTTGCGGTTCGACTACGGTGCCCGCCACGAAGCAAGATGTCTCTGTCGGTCCATATAGGTTGATCAAACGCAAATGGCGGCTCCACTTTTCGGCAAGCGCAGCAGGAAGATGTTCTGCACCAACAAAAATTTGTTTCAAGTTCGGAAAAGCCTCCGGATTCAATTGTCCCAACCCTGTTGGCGTGATGTGTAAAACGTCCACAGAGGCGATTGTCTTCATTGGCTCGCCCGTCGACCGAAGAACGAGTGTTGTGCCAGTCCCAAGCGCGATGAAGATTTCACTCTGGGCACCGTCAAATCCAATAGCAAGGAACTGCGACATTCGCACACCCAGACCAAGGTGCGACACTTTCAGTGGCTCGTCAAATAATCGCGCAACCCCCGCATGAGTCACTAGTACACCCTTGGGGTTTCCCGTGGACCCTGACGTGAAAACGACAAAAGCTGTGGAGCTCCCAGTCGCACTTTCCGGTGGCTTGGAAGACGGCACATTGTTCGACTCAGGTTTAAGAACCGAAATTTCCATTACCGCGCAAAAAGCCGGAAGAGTGAGTTTAGGCACAAGAAGGGACGCTGAAGGAGAAAACAGGACCATCGAAACCGCCGCTGTTGCAAAAATATACTCTGCGCGGGCGCCCGGAGTTGCCGCGTCGACAGGCACGTACGCTGCCCCGCTTTTCAACGCTGCCAGCATTCCCACAATCATTTCGAGAGAGCGGCTAGCAAGCAAGCCGACTCGATCGCCTGCTTTGACACCAATGGACTGCAGGCGCCGGCAGAGAATATTGGCGGCCAAATCAAGCTCTTTGTAGGTTACAGATTTGCCCTCGTGCTCGACTGCAACTGCTTCCGGGTTCAGCAAGGCCTGAAATTCGAACGCGTTATGAATGAGGCTGTACGATGGTGGTTTTGTGGATCTTGGGACATTTAACTCGGGACTCTCTGACAGCCTCCACATTTCCTCTGAACGCAATCTGAGTCGCACACATTCAACCAACTTCGAAATGGTGAAGTCAAACTCGTGAAGCAGTGCCGCGGCCTGGTGTCTGGTAAATTTCGCATGGTCGAATTTGATTTCCAGATCCAGCACCGTTGCAGTGGGCCATATGACACACTCAAGAGCATACGCTACCGACATGGAAGACTGTATGCCAACAGAAAGAGGCACTACAAAACCGTAATTGTCGCGAGAGGCATTCTCTGGAACGCTCTCGTACACAAAGAGCGTATTAAACAGGTCCGTAGTACTTTGCATACCGGCAGCGCGTGCTATATCCACAAGACTTGCGTTTGAATTGCGCAGCAAATGGCTTTGGGAAGCTTGAGCCGTACGTACAACATCCGCAACGAGTTCTGAATCGGACACTTTCGTCCTGAATGGGACGGTGCTCAGCAGTGGGCCAACAATCCTAAGCAAAAAGGAATCTCAGCAATGATTGAAGTCCAAAAAGGAGCACAAGAAAAATGCAAGCAATTGCAATGCCAAGCACATACCGCTCAACTCCTTTGACAGGCGCATCACGCCCTGCCAGGACTTGTCCAAATACAACGTCATTCGAGCGTTGATACTTGCGGAGAGTGAAAGCCCACGCAGCTTTAGCTAGACTTGCGACAGTGACACCAATGGTCTTTGCTTGGTCCAAGAGCACCGCCATTGGCGTTGAGCATGTTACCACAATGGGCCTCTCTTCATTCTTGCCCGGCTTGCTTGGTCCCAGCGAAAACAGCTCTGCCGCTGTGCAACCAGCCAGGTAATCCCGCCAGAATGATGCAGAGGTATCTGCATCTTGCGCATTTATGTAGTCCACGAATCCCCGAATGGACGGTCGATCTTCCAGCTCTTGATCGGCGTACGCTTTCTGCAGGTCCCCAAGGATCATGGGAAGGGACCAACCGTCGTACAGCGCGTGGTGTATTGTGACAACAACGTGCTGCTTTGCGACCAACGGCTCGCCAGCTCCAACCACCAAGGCGACGCGAATCCAGTACTTGTCTCCCAGTTCAAAGCCCCGGGCTGCATCAGCAGAAAGGAAGCTTTGGAGCTCGGCGCCTTCCACCACAGCAATCTGCGCGTCCAATGTGTGTGCCATGACCACTTGACAGACTCCTTCTGTTGCGGTGGCCACGAAAGCCGTCCGCAAGATGGAGTGCTTCGCTGTTATGGCACGGAACGCAGTCTCAAGCCGCTCTGCCGAAAAGCCTTTCTCGCTGCCGCTCTCAAACACGCACTGGTTGACGTACGAGGTGCGGTCCTTGAGCGTCGCAGCAATCATGCCTGCTTGCAGAGGCGTTGCGGGATACGCATCTTCTATTGAGTGCCCACCACGAGCCAGCAACTCTGACTTAATTTCCTCCATGGTTTCAGTTCTGTTGAGAATTGGTCAATTTGGTGCATCAGAGGATATGGCACAGTGTCATTTTACCTGAAATGGAAACGAGGCCACGCTTCAACATCAAGCTCAATGCTGCTTGCTTGGGCAAGCTTGCTGTCAATGATTATTGAAACTGCTTTCACTGTTTGCGCACGGAATATTTCTGCAACAGTGATAGGAAGCCCCTTTGCAGAGCTTGCTGAAGCTGCCTTGATTACTGACAATGAGTCACCTCCCAGGGAGAAGAACGAACTGGCTCGCCCAATTGATGCAATTGGCAGGTTGAGAGCCTCGGCCCATACTGATGCAATTGCCTGCTCAGTAGATGTTTGGATGCTTTCAATCTCGACAGTGAAGTCCATGGAAGCCAAAGCCTTGATGTCCGTCTGATGAAATATTAGTATTATTCAGTTAGGAAGGAGAGATTGAGTGGAAGTCACCTTTCCGTTTGAGTTTGTTGGCAGTGCTGCAAGCGTCACGACTTTCATTGGAACCATGTACGATGGAAGAGCCTCCACTAGAGATGCCATCAATTCTTCCACTTCGACGTTGGACGGGGTCACGAAACCAATCAGATTTTTCTTGTCCTTTGTCACTACTACTGCAGCAGCTGATACTTGCTTGAATCTCATCAGAGCCGAACGGATTTCTCCCAACTCTACGCGGTAACCTTTAATCTTGACCTGGTCATCTCTTCGCCCAATAACTTCAAATTCCCCTGTGGGAAGAAGTCGGCCCAAATCACCGGTACGGTACAGCATAGCATTGCAATCCAGCGAGTGAGGATCAGGTACAAAAACCGCTGCAGTAAGCTCGTTCTGATTAATGTACCCTGGTGATAAACCCATGCCACCCAGGCAAAGTTCGCCAATAACACCGACTGGCACTTTCATCAGGTTCTGATCCAGCACGTAAGAATATGTGTTTGGAATAGGTCGGCCGATTCTGACGTGCTCGCCACATTTGAGGACACATCCATGAGAGATTATGGTAGCCTCCGTTGGCCCATAAGTGTTGTTAAAAGTGACATGGTCCGCCCAGAGGTCCATGAGTTCTGGAGTGCAGGCCTCACCGATAACGCTAACAGTTTTCAGATTTTGGAATGCTTCAGGTGATCCCAGGTGGGCCAAGCCTGTTGGTGTTATTATAACTGCGTCGACTGTCTTCACTGCTGCAAATACATCTGCCCCTCTTAGCACGAGTGTGGCACCACTTGAAAGGGCGGACCAAATCTCTTGCTGGCACATGTCAAATCCAATGGACATAAACTGAAGCAGTCGTGAGCCCTCAGAACAGCCAACGAGGGCCAGTCGGCTCAGTACCACGTTAGTTGCGCTGCAGTGCCTCACATACACGCCTTTAGGTTGCCCCGTGGTCCCTGATGTGTACAGGATTACAAATGCGTCGTTGCCGGTAGCAGTCTTCCTCTCCTCAGTATTCAGCCATTCTGTCATACTAGATAGCAAGCCCAGGTCTGCATACACCACGTTGATTGCATCAAGCTGCAAAGAGTCAACTATGGTGGTGTCGTGGGTCCTTGTAATTATGGTGTTGCAGTTTGAGTCTTTGATCATGAAGCCCATTCTCCCAACTGGAAGTGTAGATTCAACAGGAACTGCCGTGCATCCAGCTTTTAAAACCGCCAGGAGGGAGACAACAAACTCCAAGGACCTCTGCATGACAATCGCCACCCGACTGCCCTCCGCAACGCCACGGTCAGCCAGACAGTACGCCAGTTTTGAAGCTTCGTGATCAAGTTCACCATAAGTCATGTGTGTTCCCTCAAATTCCAGCGCAATATGGCCAGGGTGAGAGCGAGCGCGCGATTCAAAAGCGGAATGCACCAGGGCAAAAGGCGGTGACCACACGGTGCCATGACTTGAGCCATTAATCACATCCAACTGCGTTGGAGAAAGCTCCCAAATGCTCTTGGATGCTTGTCCAGTGCGCAGAGCCAGAAGAACCTGCTGGAGGGTGAACTCAAACTCAGACAGAATGCTCAGAGCCTGGTGCATCCGCATAATTTGGTGATTAAACTTGACAGTAAGCTGAAGATGCTCTTTCGAGGGCCATAGGATTAGCTCGAATGCATAGGCGTACGATCTTGAGGACATAGCGTCATCTGCAGCCACCTCCTTGAAGATGTTCCGCAAGCTCCAACCAGAAGCGTCCACTGCATCTTGGGGAAGGTTCTCGAACAAGAAAAGAGTCTCAAACAAGCGTTCCGTACTGCGGGCCGCAGCTGCTTTCCCAATGTCAATGAGGCCAACATGCGAGTGTGGAGCGACATCGCTCTGTTCCAGTTGAATATGGCGAATAGTCTCTGCCACAGAGTTTTCGTCATCGAAGCGGACTCGACAGGGCACTGTGTTCAACAGTGGACCAACAATCCTGGAAAAGAAAAGGAGGATGTTCAATGCTAGCGAAAGAAAAATGCAAGCAATTGCAATGCCAAGCACATACCGCTCAACTCCTTTGACAGGCGCATCACGCCCTGCCAGGACTTGTCCAAATACAACGTCATTCGAGCGTTGATACTTGCGGAGAGTGAAAGCCCACGCAGCTTTAGCTAGACTTGCGACAGTGACACCAATGGTCTTTGCTTGGTCCAAGAGCACCGCCATTGGCGTTGAGCATGTTACCACAATGGGCCTCTCTTCATTCTTGCCCGGCTTGCTTGGTCCCAGCGAAAACAGCTCTGCCGCTGTGCAACCAGCCAGGTAATCCCGCCAGAATGATGCAGAGGTATCTGCATCTTGCGCATTTATGTAGTCCACGAATCCCCGAATGGACGGTCGATCTTCCAGCTCTTGATCGGCGTACGCTTTCTGCAGGTCCCCAAGGATCATGGGAAGGGACCAACCGTCGTACAGCGCGTGGTGTATTGTGACAACAACGTGCTGCTTTGCGACCAACGGCTCGCCAGCTCCAACCACCAAGGCGACGCGAATCCAGTACTTGTCTCCCAGTTCAAAGCCCCGGGCTGCATCAGCAGAAAGGAAGCTTTGGAGCTCGGCGCCTTCCACCACAGCAATCTGCGCGTCCAATGTGTGTGCCATGACCACTTGACAGACTCCTTCTGTTGCGGTGGCCACGAAAGCCGTCCGCAAGATGGAGTGCTTCGCTGTTATGGCACGGAACGCAGTCTCAAGCCGCTCTGCCGAAAAGCCTTTCTCGCTGCCGCTCTCAAACACGCACTGGTTGACGTACGAGGTGCGGTCCTTGAGCGTCGCAGCAATCATGCCTGCTTGCAGAGGCGTTGCGGGATACGCATCTTCTATTGAGTGCCCACCACGAGCCAGCAACTCTGACTTAATTTCCTCCATGGTTTCAGTTCTGTTGAGAATTGGTCAATTTGGTGCATCAGAGGATATGGCACAGTGTCATTTTACCTGAAATGGAAACGAGGCCACGCTTCAACATCAAGCTCAATGCTGCTTGCTTGGGCAAGCTTGCTGTCAATGATTATTGAAACTGCTTTCACTGTTTGCGCACGGAATATTTCTGCAACAGTGATAGGAAGCCCCTTTGCAGAGCTTGCTGAAGCTGCCTTGATTACTGACAATGAGTCACCTCCCAGGGAGAAGAACGAACTGGCTCGCCCAATTGATGCAATTGGCAGGTTGAGAGCCTCGGCCCATACTGATGCAATTGCCTGCTCAGTAGATGTTTGGATGCTTTCAATCTCGACAGTGAAGTCCATGGAAGCCAAAGCCTTGATGTCCGTCTGATGAAATATTAGTATTATTCAGTTAGGAAGGAGAGATTGAGTGGAAGTCACCTTTCCGTTTGAGTTTGTTGGCAGTGCTGCAAGCGTCACGACTTTCATTGGAACCATGTACGATGGAAGAGCCTCCACTAGAGATGCCATCAATTCTTCCACTTCGACGTTGGACGGGGTCACGAAACCAATCAGATTTTTCTTGTCCTTTGTCACTACTACTGCAGCAGCTGATACTTGCTTGAATCTCATCAGAGCCGAACGGATTTCTCCCAACTCTACGCGGTAACCTTTAATCTTGACCTGGTCATCTCTTCGCCCAATAACTTCAAATTCCCCTGTGGGAAGAAGTCGGCCCAAATCACCGGTACGGTACAGCATAGCATTGCAATCCAGCGAGTGAGGATCAGGTACAAAAACCGCTGCAGTAAGCTCGTTCTGATTAATGTACCCTGGTGATAAACCCATGCCACCCAGGCAAAGTTCGCCAATAACACCGACTGGCACTTTCATCAGGTTCTGATCCAGCACGTAAGAATATGTGTTTGGAATAGGTCGGCCGATTCTGACGTGCTCGCCACATTTGAGGACACATCCATGAGAGATTATGGTAGCCTCCGTTGGCCCATAAGTGTTGTTAAAAGTGACATGGTCCGCCCAGAGGTCCATGAGTTCTGGAGTGCAGGCCTCACCGATAACGCTAACAGTTTTCAGATTTTGGAATGCTTCAGGTGATCCCAGGTGGGCCAAGCCTGTTGGTGTTATTATAACTGCGTCGACTGTCTTCACTGCTGCAAATACATCTGCCCCTCTTAGCACGAGTGTGGCACCACTTGAAAGGGCGGACCAAATCTCTTGCTGGCACATGTCAAATCCAATGGACATAAACTGAAGCAGTCGTGAGCCCTCAGAACAGCCAACGAGGGCCAGTCGGCTCAGTACCACGTTAGTTGCGCTGCAGTGCCTCACATACACGCCTTTAGGTTGCCCCGTGGTCCCTGATGTGTACAGGATTACAAATGCGTCGTTGCCGGTAGCAGTCTTCCTCTCCTCAGTATTCAGCCATTCTGTCATACTAGATAGCAAGCCCAGGTCTGCATACACCACGTTGATTGCATCAAGCTGCAAAGAGTCAACTATGGTGGTGTCGTGGGTCCTTGTAATTATGGTGTTGCAGTTTGAGTCTTTGATCATGAAGCCCATTCTCCCAACTGGAAGTGTAGATTCAACAGGAACTGCCGTGCATCCAGCTTTTAAAACCGCCAGGAGGGAGACAACAAACTCCAAGGACCTCTGCATGACAATCGCCACCCGACTGCCCTCCGCAACGCCACGGTCAGCCAGACAGTACGCCAGTTTTGAAGCTTCGTGATCAAGTTCACCATAAGTCATGTGTGTTCCCTCAAATTCCAGCGCAATATGGCCAGGGTGAGAGCGAGCGCGCGATTCAAAAGCGGAATGCACCAGGGCAAAAGGCGGTGACCACACGGTGCCATGACTTGAGCCATTAATCACATCCAACTGCGTTGGAGAAAGCTCCCAAATGCTCTTGGATGCTTGTCCAGTGCGCAGAGCCAGAAGAACCTGCTGGAGGGTGAACTCAAACTCAGACAGAATGCTCAGAGCCTGGTGCATCCGCATAATTTGGTGATTAAACTTGACAGTAAGCTGAAGATGCTCTTTCGAGGGCCATAGGATTAGCTCGAATGCATAGGCGTACGATCTTGAGGACATAGCGTCATCTGCAGCCACCTCCTTGAAGATGTTCCGCAAGCTCCAACCAGAAGCGTCCACTGCATCTTGGGGAAGGTTCTCGAACAAGAAAAGAGTCTCAAACAAGCGTTCCGTACTGCGGGCCGCAGCTGCTTTCCCAATGTCAATGAGGCCAACATGCGAGTGTGGAGCGACATCGCTCTGTTCCAGTTGAATATGGCGAATAGTCTCTGCCACAGAGTTTTCGTCATCGAAGCGGACTCGACAGGGCACTGTGTTCAACAGTGGACCAACAATCCTGGAAAAGAAAAGGAGGATGTTCAATGCTAGCGAAAGAAAAATGCAAGCAATTGCAATGCCAAGCACATACCGCTCAACTCCTTTGACAGGCGCATCACGCCCTGCCAGGACTTGTCCAAATACAACGTCATTCGAGCGTTGATACTTGCGGAGAGTGAAAGCCCACGCAGCTTTAGCTAGACTTGCGACAGTGACACCAATGGTCTTTGCTTGGTCCAAGAGCACCGCCATTGGCGTTGAGCATGTTACCACAATGGGCCTCTCTTCATTCTTGCCCGGCTTGCTTGGTCCCAGCGAAAACAGCTCTGCCGCTGTGCAACCAGCCAGGTAATCCCGCCAGAATGATGCAGAGGTATCTGCATCTTGCGCATTTATGTAGTCCACGAATCCCCGAATGGACGGTCGATCTTCCAGCTCTTGATCGGCGTACGCTTTCTGCAGGTCCCCAAGGATCATGGGAAGGGACCAACCGTCGTACAGCGCGTGGTGTATTGTGACAACAACGTGCTGCTTTGCGACCAACGGCTCGCCAGCTCCAACCACCAAGGCGACGCGAATCCAGTACTTGTCTCCCAGTTCAAAGCCCCGGGCTGCATCAGCAGAAAGGAAGCTTTGGAGCTCGGCGCCTTCCACCACAGCAATCTGCGCGTCCAATGTGTGTGCCATGACCACTTGACAGACTCCTTCTGTTGCGGTGGCCACGAAAGCCGTCCGCAAGATGGAGTGCTTCGCTGTTATGGCACGGAACGCAGTCTCAAGCCGCTCTGCCGAAAAGCCTTTCTCGCTGCCGCTCTCAAACACGCACTGGTTGACGTACGAGGTGCGGTCCTTGAGCGTCGCAGCAATCATGCCTGCTTGCAGAGGCGTTGCGGGATACGCGTCCTCAATCTTGGCTTCTTGGCTGCGGAAGAGACCCTGATTCCGGATTTCGGCCAACGTCTCGCCGCTGGAATAAAGTGTGTTGCGTTAAAAGAAATTTTCAAAGCTCATTGTTCGAAGAGAAATAATTCAAATCGATCCCACCTCAATTCAAAACGGCTCCATGAACCCGCGCGTTCTCCCTTGCTGTTCGCTCGTTTCTTGTCGGCAATAGCAGCTGCTACTGAGAGAACTTGCGCCTTCATCAGCTCGGCCACCGTAAGATCAATACCAGTTGATTGGCACACAACAGACGCCCGGATTATACTAAGTGAGTCTCCACCGAGGGCGAAGAAAGCAGACGTTCGAGCGATGCTCCCCGCTGATATCCCCAAAACCTGAGCCCAAACAGCAGCAAGTGTCCGTTCTGTGCTTGTAACAGGCTCGCTGAAATCTGCAAGGTCAAGTGCCGCGAGGTGGTCTATTAACTTGGACTTGTCCAGCTTGCCGTTACTGTTGACCGGAAATGCATCTACTCCAACAAAGCGGCTCGGTACCATATAGTGTGGTAGAAGCTCAACAAGGTGCCGTCGGAGTTCATCCCAATCTGACGGAGGACAGACAAAGGCGATCAAGGCATTTCCCTCTATCACGACCGTCGATGCTTGCACACTCTCGAACTTCCCGATGGCCCCTGCGACCTCGTCCAGCTCGATTCGATACCCTTTAAACTTCACCTGGTTGTCGATACGCCCTACTATCTGAAGATGCCCATTGTCCAACCAGCGCACCTAGTTGGACGTTGATAGCCGTGTCAAATTAAGACGTTTGTCAGTGGGAGATCCTCGAAATTTGGCAGGAATTAACCTCTACGCAGCCTACACCCGCACAAATGAGAAATGAGAGACACCTTACCAGGTCGCCACTTCGATACAGTCGCCCTTCGCCGAAAGGATTCGGAACGAATCGTTTAGCGTTCTCGTCAGGAAGGCCGATATATCCGCCGCTTACGCACAATCCGCCAATCGCGAGCTCCCCAACAACGCCTTTCGGGACTAGCCTCATTTCGGAGTCGACAACAAACAAACTCGAGTGCGCCAAAGGTCTCCCTACAGTCACCACCTCTTGCGGTTCGACTACGGTGCCCGCCACGAAGCAAGATGTCTCTGTCGGTCCATATAGGTTGATCAAACGCAAATGGCGGCTCCACTTTTCGGCAAGCGCAGCAGGAAGATGTTCTGCACCAACAAAAATTTGTTTCAAGTTCGGAAAAGCCTCCGGATTCAATTGTCCCAACCCTGTTGGCGTGATGTGTAAAACGTCCACAGAGGCGATTGTCTTCATTGGCTCGCCCGTCGACCGAAGAACGAGTGTTGTGCCAGTCCCAAGCGCGATGAAGATTTCACTCTGGGCACCGTCAAATCCAATAGCAAGGAACTGCGACATTCGCACACCCAGACCAAGGTGCGACACTTTCAGTGGCTCGTCAAATAATCGCGCAACCCCCGCATGAGTCACTAGTACACCCTTGGGGTTTCCCGTGGACCCTGACGTGAAAACGACAAAAGCTGTGGAGCTCCCAGTCGCACTTTCCGGTGGCTTGGAAGACGGCACATTGTTCGACTCAGGTTTAAGAACCGAAATTTCCATTACCGCGCAAAAAGCCGGAAGAGTGAGTTTAGGCACAAGAAGGGACGCTGAAGGAGAAAACAGGACCATCGAAACCGCCGCTGTTGCAAAAATATACTCTGCGCGGGCGCCCGGAGTTGCCGCGTCGACAGGCACGTACGCTGCCCCGCTTTTCAACGCTGCCAGCATTCCCACAATCATTTCGAGAGAGCGGCTAGCAAGCAAGCCGACTCGATCGCCTGCTTTGACACCAATGGACTGCAGGCGCCGGCAGAGAATATTGGCGGCCAAATCAAGCTCTTTGTAGGTTACAGATTTGCCCTCGTGCTCGACTGCAACTGCTTCCGGGTTCAGCAAGGCCTGAAATTCGAACGCGTTATGAATGAGGCTGTACGATGGTGGTTTTGTGGATCTTGGGACATTTAACTCGGGACTCTCTGACAGCCTCCACATTTCCTCTGAACGCAATCTGAGTCGCACACATTCAACCAACTTCGAAATGGTGAAGTCAAACTCGTGAAGCAGTGCCGCGGCCTGGTGTCTGGTAAATTTCGCATGGTCGAATTTGATTTCCAGATCCAGCACCGTTGCAGTGGGCCATATGACACACTCAAGAGCATACGCTACCGACATGGAAGACTGTATGCCAACAGAAAGAGGCACTACAAAACCGTAATTGTCGCGAGAGGCATTCTCTGGAACGCTCTCGTACACAAAGAGCGTATTAAACAGGTCCGTAGTACTTTGCATACCGGCAGCGCGTGCTATATCCACAAGACTTGCGTTTGAATTGCGCAGCAAATGGCTTTGGGAAGCTTGAGCCGTACGTACAACATCCGCAACGAGTTCTGAATCGGACACTTTCGTCCTGAATGGGACGGTGCTCAGCAGTGGGCCAACAATCCTAAGCAAAAAGGAATCTCAGCAATGATTGAAGTCCAAAAAGGAGCACAAGAAAAATGCAAGCAATTGCAATGCCAAGCACATACCGCTCAACTCCTTTGACAGGCGCATCACGCCCTGCCAGGACTTGTCCAAATACAACGTCATTCGAGCGTTGATACTTGCGGAGAGTGAAAGCCCACGCAGCTTTAGCTAGACTTGCGACAGTGACACCAATGGTCTTTGCTTGGTCCAAGAGCACCGCCATTGGCGTTGAGCATGTTACCACAATGGGCCTCTCTTCATTCTTGCCCGGCTTGCTTGGTCCCAGCGAAAACAGCTCTGCCGCTGTGCAACCAGCCAGGTAATCCCGCCAGAATGATGCAGAGGTATCTGCATCTTGCGCATTTATGTAGTCCACGAATCCCCGAATGGACGGTCGATCTTCCAGCTCTTGATCGGCGTACGCTTTCTGCAGGTCCCCAAGGATCATGGGAAGGGACCAACCGTCGTACAGCGCGTGGTGTATTGTGACAACAACGTGCTGCTTTGCGACCAACGGCTCGCCAGCTCCAACCACCAAGGCGACGCGAATCCAGTACTTGTCTCCCAGTTCAAAGCCCCGGGCTGCATCAGCAGAAAGGAAGCTTTGGAGCTCGGCGCCTTCCACCACAGCAATCTGCGCGTCCAATGTGTGTGCCATGACCACTTGACAGACTCCTTCTGTTGCGGTGGCCACGAAAGCCGTCCGCAAGATGGAGTGCTTCGCTGTTATGGCACGGAACGCAGTCTCAAGCCGCTCTGCCGAAAAGCCTTTCTCGCTGCCGCTCTCAAACACGCACTGGTTGACGTACGAGGTGCGGTCCTTGAGCGTCGCAGCAATCATGCCTGCTTGCAGAGGCGTTGCGGGATACGCGTCCTCAATCCTGGCTTCTTGGCTGCGGAAGAGACCCTGATTCCGGATTTCGGCCAACGTCTCGCCGCTGGAATAAAGTGTGTTGCGTTATCAAAAACTATATTGGCAGGCATAATGGAGAGGAAAAAAAATACCTCAAGTCGATTCGCGGCCAATCATCTCCTGTGACGTCGTCTTTCTTCTTGGGTTGGATTTTGTTCGCATCAGCAATCGCAGCAGCAACCGATAATATTTGCACTTTGAGGAGTTCCAACACTGACAGCGGGATATTGACTGCTTGACAGGCCTTGGCTGCGCGGATAATGCTGAGTGAGTCTCCGCCGAGTGCGAAGAACGCTGAGTTTCTGGCAACTTCGGAAACAGGTATTCCAAGAACCTCCGCCCAGATTGCTGCCATGGCACGCTCTGTTTCCGTTGTTGGGTTGAATGTGCTTGAATCTTGCACGATGTCCAAACGCGAAAGTGCAATTTTGTCTGTCTGTTCGACTCTCAGGAACCTGTTCAGGGCACAAGCTGCAAAAACCTTACCTTCTTGTTGGAATTCATTGGCATCTTGTCCAGACCAATCAATAAGGCGGGTATCATGTACCATGGCAGCGAGTTGGTGATTGTGCTTCTCAACTCGGCGACGTTCACGTGGCCTGGAGTGAAGAACCCGACTAACTGTTTCTTGTCCTTCAAAATAACTGCTGCGGAGGTCACACTCGGATGCCTGCTCATTGCCTCGGCGATCTCGTTCATCTCAATTCGGTAACCACGGAGCTTGATTTGGGAGTCCAGTCGCCCCACAATATCAAAGTCTCCATTGGGAAGAAGGCATCCTATGTCTCCAGTCCTGTACATGAGCCCGCCATGCTTCCTTGAGAACGGATCGGCCACGAATTTTTCTGATGTCAAGTTGGGAAGATTGACATAAGAGCAGCCGATTCCAATGCCGCCAACATTCACTTCTCCGAGAACGCCAAACGGCAACGGCCCTCGACCGTTTTTATCGAGTATGTAAGATGAGGCGTTTGGCAGTGGTGGTCCAACCCGAATTCTTTCTGAATGTCTCAAAAGCGCGGCATGTGATGCGATCGACACTTCCGTCGGGCCGTAAGAGTTCAGGAAAGTGGCCTGAGTTGTCCACAGATCTTTCAAGTGTTTTGGACATTCCTCACCACCGACAGTGATGTGCTTTATCCTTGGGAACTGTGACGGCTGTCCAATCTGTGCAAGCCCCGTCGGTGTGATGTAAACGTTGTCAACCGATGGAAGCGCTTTGAACATGTCGTCCGGCTCAGGGAGAACCATGGTACAGCCACGGGCCAAAGACGCCCAGATGGCCATTTGACAGCCGTCGAAGCCAACAGACATGAAGTGGATGAAGCGGCATTCCTCAAAGTAGCCCATATATTCTCCCTGAGTGCAAAGAACGTTTGTCGCACCGATGTGCGGCATGGCGACTCCCTTCGGCTTTCCGGTTGAGCCGGACGTGTAGAAGATGGCAAAGACGTCATTTGCCGTTGGAACGTGGTGAGGTTGGGGAACAAAAGCTCCTTCGGCGTCGGCTTTTAGCAGAGCGACACTGGCGGAAAGGATCTTGACAGCACGCGGCACAAAGGCGGTCAGGCGATCGATGTCGTCCTCAGCAGCAACGCAAATTTGGGCGGACGAGTCCGAGAGGATGGTATCGATGCGATCATCCGGGAATCTCGCATCCACGGGAACCAATGTCGCGCCAGTGCGGAGGACGGCCAAGACCGCGACGGGGAACTCGAGGCACCGCTGCATGCACACGGCGACCCTTGTTCCAACTCGAGCGCCGGCTCTCGCCAACTTGGAAGAGAGCTTTGACGCAAGGCAATCCACCTCACCGTACGAGATGGCTTCTCCGCGAAACTCGACCGCCGGTCTGTCTGGGTGGAGCTGCACGCGCGCCTCAAATCCGTCGTACACTCGGTGATGGGGCAGTTCGACATTTGGACCAAAGGATAAGCGCAATACGTCACGCTCCTGTTCCTCGCACAAGGACCAAAACGACTCGAGCGTCTGTGACGGCCTGAACACTGACGCGGCAAGCTTTCTCAGCGTCGCTATATACTCACTGAGGATAATCTGAAGTGTGGCTTGCCCCACAGAGTTGCTCTGAGCGCAAACCTCCAGATCGGAATCAGATGGAGTCAAGGAGATTTCGAGGGCATAGACAGCCGTGGGGGAGACGCTGTGGTCTTTCCAGTTCTCAAAGTTGGGAGCTGATGGCCGTGCGGACTGCTGCATACTATGGTACACGAACAGGGTGTTGAAAGGTTCGGCTTCACCATGAAATTCTGCCCATTTCTTAATGTCGATCAAGCTGTTGTGAGAAAAGGGGATCATGTTGTTATGCTCTGCCTGGAGCTTCCTCAGGAATTCCATAGCCGTCGATGCATCATCAAGACGTACGCGACACGGCACTGTGTTGATCATGGGGCCAAAAATGCTGTAGTGGTTTCCAGGGGAGACAATTTGTTAACTGATTTACTGGCAAACACGGAAGTTTGGCGGGAGACTGTACCTTTCAGCGTTAAGTAATGGGACATCACGACCCGAAACAACATTTCCAAATATCAGGTCTGACTCGCGAACGTATTTTCGCAAGCAAAGTGCCCACGCCGCTTTCGCGACAGTGGCGATGGAAACTTCTGACGCTTTTGCGGCTGAACGAATCTCCTCCATCGGTGTGTGAGCGATTGCAACTGCGCCAGCTGCAGTTACGTCATCATTGCTGCGAATCGAGAGCTCGGTAGGTGTGGCGGAGGCGAGAAATTCTGTCCAATACTGTCTACTGTCCTCTGGGTTTTGTGAGAAAATGTATTCCACAAAATCCCTTAGCAACGCATGTGGCGCTAGTGGGTCTGGGGCGACATTGTCATAGGCACGAAGGATAGCGCCAATAATCGAATCGATACACCATCCATCATACAATGCATGGTGAATGCTCACGACAAGAAAGTGGATCTTTTCGTTTTCAACGACAGTCATTCGAATCCAGAAGCGATTGCTTGGCGAAAATCCTCGCAGCCGATCATTTCTTAGGAAAGCCTTTATGCTCTCGCTTGATGTCTCAACACGATTGGCCCCTTCGTTGACTGGCAAAACAACTTGGCAAATTCCGTGGTTTGCGGTCGCCACGAAAGTTGTTCTCAAAATGTCCAGTTTAGCGCTGGCAAGGTCTAAAGCCTCTTGTGCACGACGCATGTCGATTGTTTTCTCGCACTTATAGACAGTTTGGTACAGATACGATGAAGAGTCTTGCATGGAGGCATAAATCATCCCCATTTGCGCCGGAGTCGTCGGAAAGATGTCGTATACGCCCCCATCCAACAAATCTTTGTGGTCAGCCTCCAAGTCACGCCTTGACACAATGCCAGGTCAGAAGATGTCTTGTCATAAACTGTCAATACACTTACATTAGATCTGCCTGGGACCAACTGCGCGAAAATATATGTTTCTCTGTGTTAACGTGAGTAAGCTGAAGATTTCCTTCATCAGCCAATTCAGCCAGGCGAGAAACTGTTTGCTCCCTCAGTATTTGCTGAACGCTCAAATTCAAGCCGTCTTTTGCACAGAGGGCCGCGGCTTTGATTACTGTAATTGAATCTCCGCCAAGCCCGTAAAACGATGAAGAGGGGCCAATGACGGAGCATTCCACGTTTAGTACTTTTGCCCATATGCTTGCAATCTTGATTTCAGACTCCGTGGTCAGTTCTCGCGTTAGAGGTTGGAATTGAATGTCCGCCAAAGCCTTTTTGTCCGTCTTTGTGAGAAGCTGTCAGTAATCGCAAGCTCTTCCTGCTTTCATGAGAAACTCACCTTTCCGTTGCTATTCGTTGGCATCTTTCCCAAACCAACCAGAGCGTGCGGCTTCATATAGATGGGCAAAACTGTGGATAAGAATCGATCAAGGTCTGCTGCATCAAGAAGGTCTGGTGTGTAGAAACCAACGAGATCGGTTTGGTTTTTGATGATGGCTGCTGCTGAAGTGACTTGTGGATGTGACATAAGCGCAGCGGCTATTTCTCCGAGTTCGACTCTGTAGCCTCTGACTTTTACTTGGTCATCCATTCTCCCAATGATTTCAAAATTGAGATCTGGCCGAAGCCTTCCTAGGTCACCAGTCAAGAACATCTTGGACCCAAAAGGTGAGGTAACACTGTGGACAAATTTCTTGTTTGTAAGGTCAGGTAGATTTAGATAGCCTTCACAAACGCCAACTCCCCCTATGCAGATTTGGCCAACCCTTCCAACCGGTAGAGGTCGAAGCTGATCGTCCAGAATGTAAGACGTCATGTTTGGAATTGGCTTTCCAATCGTGACTTCTCCGTCTGCCGAAAGTTCGATAGAGTGTGAAAACATTGTTGTTTCCGTCGGACCATAGGTGTTATTCATGCGCAATTTAGAGGACCATAGGGTGCACAGCTCCTTTGAGCACGGCTCCCCAATGACTGTGACAGTTTTAAGATTCGGATAATCTTCAGGGTTTCCGAGTCCAGATAAGCCTGTGGGTGTGATCATGATAGCATCCACTACTTTCACCGTGGACAAAGCGTCCTTTCCACGAAAGAAGAGGGTGCAACCACTTGACAGTGCTGACCAAAGCTCGTACTGGCACATGTCGAAGCCGATGGCCATGAACTGCACAATTTTCCCATTTTCAAAACAGCCAAATAGACTCAAGTGTGATTCAATGACGTTGACGGAGCTGATGTGGTTGACGGGCACGCCTTTTGGATTTCCGGTGGACCCTGATGTGTAAACAATCATAAAAGGCGCATCATCATCTGAAGGCTCCAAAGGTGGCAGCAAGACGTCCGAATCGATCGTCGTCAGGCTAACCTCGAGGATGTGAAAACGCTTGATCTTCAAGTACTCCAGGTCAGGTAAACTCTTCGACGAAGTGAGCACAAGATGAACCTTGGCATCAGAAAGCATGTACTCAATTCGAGCTTGGGGAAAGTTGGAGTCGATAGGGACAATAACGCCTTCGCATAGTAGAACAGCCAGTATGGCCACAGGAAATTCAAGGCACCGTTGCATAACAATAGCCACGCGCGTTGTCTTCGCCACTCCGAGTCGTGACAGTTCCTCCGCCAAAATAGCAGATTGAACTTTCAATTCACGATAAGACATCGACAAACCGTCAATGGATATTGCGACTCGAGCAGGATGAAGCTCCGAACGACTCCAAAACGCCTCGTGGACTCTTTTGCGGCGAATCTCACAAAGGGGTCCGATCGCTGCAGTAGAAATCATTTCTAATTGTAACGGCGACAATTGAAGCGCGGATGAGACTGTAACCTTTAGGCGTGAAGAAATGAATTCCAAGGTATCGATAAACTCCTTGCCGATCAAGACGGCCATTTCGCGGGTCATTGCAGAATGGTCGTAAAACACGTTGACGTTCAAGATGGATCCACGAGGAAGAAGCTCCAGCTCAATCGAATAGGCGTTCGCGCGCGAACGGGATTGAAGGAGGTCGTTGCAGGCAACAAACTTGGCTGTCGCGTCACCATGCGTGGACAGCTCTTCGGGGACATTTTGAAAAATCAGCAAAGAGTCGAACAGCTTGCTGTCCCCAGAAATGCCCATTTGCCGCTGGATATCCAGCAAGGGCGTGTGGACGTGATCCAGCATTGCAATGTGGTCTTCGTGCAACCTGCGAAGAAGCAGCTCAACGGTTTCAGTGCCGTCGAGGTCAACGCGGCAGGGCATGGTGTTGATCAATGGACCAATCATCCTAAATTGACGATGAAGCGCCGATCCCGTGCGGGTTCATCGCAGTGTTTGGCGGAATAGTGGGTGGTGACACATTTTCAAGATGTGTAAACAGGAGTCGGTTGGGATAAAAGTCAAGTTTAAAAAATCGGTCTCCGACAATTGCGCCACTCGGCGGGACACGAGAGGAACAATAGAAAAAGGGAAGAACATAAAACAAAATGCAACTCGCCTGTCAATGTCTGCAATCGGCGCGTCCCGCGTGGCGACCAGCTGGCCAAAGACGACTTCTCGCTTCCGGAGGTACTTTCCAAGGGTCAACGCCCACGCCGCCTTTGCCAGGATGGCCAGCGTCACGCCCGCGGTCGAAGCAACCTTTGCCAGTTCGGCTACTGGTCGCTTGCATGACAGCTCGATCAAGCTGTCGTCCGCCACTTCAACAATGGGACCGCCAAAGCGGCCACCGAGAAGCTGCTCCGCAGGCCCGACTCCGCGAAGGTAGTCGTTCCAGAAAACGCGGCTCTTTTCACGGTCCTGTCCGTGGACAAATCCCGCAAAAGCCCTGAACGACGGACGCGGCACGACGTCTTGCGAAAAGTAGAGTCCGAACAGGTCGCTCGCAACCATGTCCATGGACCAGCCATCGTACAGAACGTGATGCATGGTAACAACAACGTAGTGAGCGCCGTCGGCCGGCCGCAAAAGCGTCACGCGAATCCAATCCTTCCGCCCGACATCAAATCCGTCAGCAAGGTCCGCCGCGAGAAATTCCTCCAGGCCGGTCTCTGCCTGCTCCAAACGCAGCCGAGTGTCGCTGCTGGTCGGGCGTATCACTTGGCAGACGCCTTCTGACGCAGTCACAACAAAAGAGCTTCGAAGCAAGTCCGTTTGTGCCAGCAGGCTCTCGAGCGCTGCGACCAGGCGGCCAGCGTCGACGGACTCGGTCGCCTTGAAAACGCGTTGGTAGATGTACGCGGACCGATCCAGCATCGTGGCTGATATCATGCCCGCCTGCAGAGGCGTCGGAGGGAACGCAACAAAGTCTGCGTCGCGATGCAGCCCCAACATTTCTCCGAAATTGTCCAGAATTTCCTGTTTCGTTTCGGGACTGCAGTACAAGGGGAGTCAGAATGAACGTCCTCGCTCCTTGTCTGGTCAGAATGTGAATATGAGAAATCCTCACCTCAAAGAAATGTCCGGGATCGGCGCGATGTCTGGAACTGAGCCGCTGCGTGCCGCATCGTCGGTCAGGTTTGCGTCAATGACGGCAGCCGTCCTCGCAAGCGTCTGCGCACGGAAGAGCTGGGCGACCGACACCGGCAGGCCGACCTGCTGGCAGCGGGACGCAACTCGAATCATGGAGATAGAGTCTCCCCCCACCGCAAAGTAGGACGTGTTCTTCCCAATGGCTGTCAACGGCGCGTCCAGCACGCCAGACCAGACGTCAGCCAACCGCGCCTCGGTCTCCGTCAACGCTTCCTCGCCTTCGTCAAGTGAAATGGCCATCGATGCGAGGGCTTTTTTGTCCGTCTGTTTGATGTGCAAGGCGTTTGGCACCCAAGAGTAGTTAAAAAGAACAGTAAGAATGATAATTAGCAAGTCGGTTGGTGACCCAGCGCGAGGAGTCGACCGGGCCTTTCGTGGATAGACGGCATACAATGACGAAAGGAGCGCGGAGGATTGAAAGAGAAGGAAAAGGGAACTGGCCCACTTTCGGCAGAGTCACTCCCTTTCGCGAAATGGAGTCCAATTGTACTACGAGAGACTTCTCACCTTTCCGTTGGCGTTGACGGGCATTTGACTCAGTCGCACGTACGCCGCAGGCACCATGTACGGAGGCAGCTTGGCGGCTGCCACGTCGCGCAGCTCGTCCACGACGACGTCGGCCGGCGTGACGAACGCAACCAAATGCGTCTTGTCCTTGACAATCACCGCGGCCGTCGACACGCGAGGGTGAGACGTCAGCGCAGCCTCCACCTCTCCCAGCTCGACGCGGTACCCTTTGAGCTTGACTTGCTCGTCCCGACGCCCGAGGACCTCAAAGTCACCGGACGGAAGAACTCTGCCGAGGTCGCCTGTGCGGTAAAGTCGGTCGCCGCCAGAACTGAAAGGATTTGGAACAAACGCCGCCGCCGTCAGCTCGGGCAGGTTGATGTATCCAGGCGACAATCCCAAGCCGCCGACGCAAATCTCCCCAACCACTCCGATCGGCACCTGTTGCATGTTTTGGTCGACGACAAAGCAGCTCGTGTTTGCGATGGGACGGCCAATGGTAACGCGACTGTCTGGAAACAGGCGTGTGCCGTGTGTTACAATCGTTGCCTCGGTTGGGCCGTATGTGTTGTTGAACACAACGTGCGGAGACCAGAGGTTCTTCAACTCCGAGGGGCAAGGCTCCCCGATCACAGACACGGTACGAAGGTTGGGAAAGTCCGTGGGCTTTCCAATTTGGGCAAGTCCGGTCGGAGTGATGATGGCAGAGTCAACCGTTCGCAAAGACCGCCCAACGTCTTCGTCGTCCCGCAACACGAGTGTGGATCCGCTCGTCAGGGCCGACCAAATCTCTTGCTGGCACATATCGAACCCAATGGCCATGAATTGCAGCATCCGCGAACCTTCGAAGCAGCCGACCCGCTCCCTTTGACTAAAAATAACGTTGGCAACGCTCACGTGCGAAACGTGAACGCCCTTTGGCTTCCCCGTCGAACCAGATGTGTATAGGATCACCGCTGCGTCAGTTGGATCCGGGCAGTACTGACTATCATGGAATATCCCGGATGGCAGTGCATTTAGCTTTCGCAAACTGACTCCCACTCCACTAACAGAAGCAGCCCAAGGGGTCGGCTGTGGTTCTTCGTCGTGGAAAAGAACAAAATCAGATGAGGAATTCAAGAGCATGTACTCCACTCTCTCAGTTGGGAACTTCGAATCAATTGGAACTGCCGCTGCACCAATACGAAGGACAGCAATAATTGAAAGTATGAATTCTGTCGACCGTTTCATTACTATTGAAACTCTTGAGCGTACACCAAGACCGTTTGCAAGGAGAACGAGTGCAAGGCGACGAGAGTAGTCCTCAACTTCACCGTACGAAAGCGAATGCCCACCAGATTCCAACGCAGGAGAGAAAGGTAGCAGTTGGCTGCGGCATAAAAACTCTTTGTGAACGAACGCCTGTGCAAGCTGTGGCTTCTCTCCGTCGCTGAAGGAGGTCAGAACCGTGCTCTGACTCGTCGACAAGGACATCAATCCAGAGAGTTGAACAGACAGCTCCAGAGTTTCTAATACATCCAGAAACTCCCTGACGATCAAGACGGCCATTTCGCGGGTCATTGCAGAATGGTCGTAAAACACGTTGACGTTCAAGATGGATCCACGAGGAAGAAGCTCCAGCTCAATCGAATAGGCGTTCGCGCGCGAACGGGATTGAAGGAGGTCGTTGCAGGCAACAAACTTGGCTGTCGCGTCACCATGCGTGGACAGCTCTTCGGGGACATTTTGAAAAATCAGCAAAGAGTCGAACAGCTTGCTGTCCCCAGAAATGCCCATTTGCCGCTGGATATCCAGCAAGGGCGTGTGGACGTGATCCAGCATTGCAATGTGGTCTTCGTGCAACCTGCGAAGAAGCAGCTCAACGGTTTCAGTGCCGTCGAGGTCAACGCGGCAGGGCATGGTGTTGATCAATGGACCAATCATCCTAAATTGACGATGAAGCGCCGATCCCGTGCGGGTTCATCGCAGTGTTTGGCGGAATAGTGGGTGGTGACACATTTTCAAGATGTGTAAACAGGAGTCGGTTGGGATAAAAGTCAAGTTTAAAAAATCGGTCTCCGACAATTGCGCCACTCGGCGGGACACGAGAGGAACAATAGAAAAAGGGAAGAACATAAAACAAAATGCAACTCGCCTGTCAATGTCTGCAATCGGCGCGTCCCGCGTGGCGACCAGCTGGCCAAAGACGACTTCTCGCTTCCGGAGGTACTTTCCAAGGGTCAACGCCCACGCCGCCTTTGCCAGGATGGCCAGCGTCACGCCCGCGGTCGAAGCAACCTTTGCCAGTTCGGCTACTGGTCGCTTGCATGACAGCTCGATCAAGCTGTCGTCCGCCACTTCAACAATGGGACCGCCAAAGCGGCCACCGAGAAGCTGCTCCGCAGGCCCGACTCCGCGAAGGTAGTCGTTCCAGAAAACGCGGCTCTTTTCACGGTCCTGTCCGTGGACAAATCCCGCAAAAGCCCTGAACGACGGACGCGGCACGACGTCTTGCGAAAAGTAGAGTCCGAACAGGTCGCTCGCAACCATGTCCATGGACCAGCCATCGTACAGAACGTGATGCATGGTAACAACAACGTAGTGAGCGCCGTCGGCCGGCCGCAAAAGCGTCACGCGAATCCAATCCTTCCGCCCGACATCAAATCCGTCAGCAAGGTCCGCCGCGAGAAATTCCTCCAGGCCGGTCTCTGCCTGCTCCAAACGCAGCCGAGTGTCGCTGCTGGTCGGGCGTATCACTTGGCAGACGCCTTCTGACGCAGTCACAACAAAAGAGCTTCGAAGCAAGTCCGTTTGTGCCAGCAGGCTCTCGAGCGCTGCGACCAGGCGGCCAGCGTCGACGGACTCGGTCGCCTTGAAAACGCGTTGGTAGATGTACGCGGACCGATCCAGCATCGTGGCTGATATCATGCCCGCCTGCAGAGGCGTCGGAGGGAACGCAACAAAGTCTGCGTCGCGATGCAGCCCCAACATTTCTCCGAAATTGTCCAGAATTTCCTGTTTCGTTTCGGGACTGCAGTACAAGGGGAGTCAGAATGAACGTCCTCGCTCCTTGTCTGGTCAGAATGTGAATATGAGAAATCCTCACCTCAAAGAAATGTCCGGGATCGGCGCGATGTCTGGAACTGAGCCGCTGCGTGCCGCATCGTCGGTCAGGTTTGCGTCAATGACGGCAGCCGTCCTCGCAAGCGTCTGCGCACGGAAGAGCTGGGCGACCGACACCGGCAGGCCGACCTGCTGGCAGCGGGACGCAACTCGAATCATGGAGATAGAGTCTCCCCCCACCGCAAAGTAGGACGTGTTCTTCCCAATGGCTGTCAACGGCGCGTCCAGCACGCCAGACCAGACGTCAGCCAACCGCGCCTCGGTCTCCGTCAACGCTTCCTCGCCTTCGTCAAGTGAAATGGCCATCGATGCGAGGGCTTTTTTGTCCGTCTGTTTGATGTGCAAGGCGTTTGGCACCCAAGAGTAGTTAAAAAGAACAGTAAGAATGATAATTAGCAAGTCGGTTGGTGACCCAGCGCGAGGAGTCGACCGGGCCTTTCGTGGATAGACGGCATACAATGACGAAAGGAGCGCGGAGGATTGAAAGAGAAGGAAAAGGGAACTGGCCCACTTTCGGCAGAGTCACTCCCTTTCGCGAAATGGAGTCCAATTGTACTACGAGAGACTTCTCACCTTTCCGTTGGCGTTGACGGGCATTTGACTCAGTCGCACGTACGCCGCAGGCACCATGTACGGAGGCAGCTTGGCGGCTGCCACGTCGCGCAGCTCGTCCACGACGACGTCGGCCGGCGTGACGAACGCAACCAAATGCGTCTTGTCCTTGACAATCACCGCGGCCGTCGACACGCGAGGGTGAGACGTCAGCGCAGCCTCCACCTCTCCCAGCTCGACGCGGTACCCTTTGAGCTTGACTTGCTCGTCCCGACGCCCGAGGACCTCAAAGTCACCGGACGGAAGAACTCTGCCGAGGTCGCCTGTGCGGTAAAGTCGGTCGCCGCCAGAACTGAAAGGATTTGGAACAAACGCCGCCGCCGTCAGCTCGGGCAGGTTGATGTATCCAGGCGACAATCCCAAGCCGCCGACGCAAATCTCCCCAACCACTCCGATCGGCACCTGTTGCATGTTTTGGTCGACGACAAAGCAGCTCGTGTTTGCGATGGGACGGCCAATGGTAACGCGACTGTCTGGAAACAGGCGTGTGCCGTGTGTTACAATCGTTGCCTCGGTTGGGCCGTATGTGTTGTTGAACACAACGTGCGGAGACCAGAGGTTCTTCAACTCCGAGGGGCAAGGCTCCCCGATCACAGACACGGTACGAAGGTTGGGAAAGTCCGTGGGCTTTCCAATTTGGGCAAGTCCGGTCGGAGTGATGATGGCAGAGTCAACCGTTCGCAAAGACCGCCCAACGTCTTCGTCGTCCCGCAACACGAGTGTGGATCCGCTCGTCAGGGCCGACCAAATCTCTTGCTGGCACATATCGAACCCAATGGCCATGAATTGCAGCATCCGCGAACCTTCGAAGCAGCCGACCCGCTCCCTTTGACTAAAAATAACGTTGGCAACGCTCACGTGCGAAACGTGAACGCCCTTTGGCTTCCCCGTCGAACCAGATGTGTAAAGAATCACAAGGGCGTCCGAGGGATTTTGGCCGTTTCCGGCAAGGCCGTCGACGGAAAGATCGGTGCTCTTCAATGCGCTCAGGTCAACCGGGTGAAACTTGACCGCTTGAAAATGGAAGCGTGAAAGCCCTGAAATTTCGTCGGAGGTGGCAAGAATCACTTTGGATGATGAGTCCTCGACCATATATCTAATCCGGGAGTCAGGAAACGTGGAGTCGATCGGCACGGCCGTCGCTCCTGCTTTGAGTACAGCAAGAAGCGACACGATCAGCATAAAAGATCTTTGTGCGACGATGGCGACGCGGTCATTCGTTGAAATGCCCAACTGACTTAGTTGCGTAGCAAGTTTCTTCGATAGATTATTCAGTTCCGCGTAAGAAATTTTCTCGCCCCGGTGCTCCACCGCTGTGAACTCCATGTATTGTGATGACGCCTTTTCAAAAGCGTGATGGACAAATCTGTCTGGCCATTCGACAGTCGGTCCTGAAGAATGCCTCTGTATGAAATACTGTTGTCCAGGAGATAGTTCCAACTGTTCCCCGACTAACTCGCGGTCTTGGAGGCCCTTAATTATGCGAGAAACTGTGTATTGATATTCGTCCAAAATGAGAATCGCATGCGCATGGTTGAGATGTGCAGGGTCATAGGTTGCATTCACCAAAAACTCGTCCTTTTCAGGTTGAACGACTAGCTCAAAGTGGTACGAATAAGATTGTGCTGTTGGTCGCTTTCCTTCTGACGTCGTCACAAAAGTTGAGAAAAGGGACTCGGTCGGTCCGTCGGGAAGGTTTTCATAAAGAAAAAGCGTGTTGAAGAGTGGCTCATTGCCAGGCAAGTCGCTCCATTTCTGCACAACCACTAAATCGGAATGAGAGTAAGGCAGCATTGCGTTGTGGTCCTCCTGAAGTGTCACAAGTAGGTCACGCAGCAACTGGTTGTTGGAGAACTTGACTCGGCAAGGGACAGTGTTCAAAAGTGGCCCTGCAATGCTGTTAGTAGCGGGTGAGTCATCTCTTGTAATTACTTTATCCAAAGGAAAAAAGCAGAGGGGGGAACTTGCCTTTCAACGCCTTTCACTGGAGCATCCCTTCTCGCCAACACTTGACCAAAGGTTACCTCGTCTGCCCGGTAAAACTTTCGCAGTGTCAACGCCCACGCAGCTCGCATCAAAGTGGCCGTGGTAACTCCGACCGATTTTGCGGCCTCTGCAAGGTGGTCGGCTCTAACCGAACAATTCTGGACTATCTCTGGCCCACAGACTGCAACTCCATCTTGTCCCTGAGCGCCAAATGACAGTGATGGTGCGGGAACCACTCCGCGCATATAGTCTACCCAGAAGCGCCTTGCAGGTTCCAATGGCTGCGCTGAGAGGTAGTTGATGAAAGGACGAAGGGTGTTGCTTGCGGAACCGCCTCCAGCGCCGACCTGCCTGGAAATTGGCGAAGCCGACGAGCTCGATTCGGCTTCGTATGCTTCAATGATCGCTCGAGTAAGTGTGGTGACGCTCCAACCGTCATAAAGGGCGTGGTGAATGGTTACAACAACATGGTCATTGCGCTGTGCCTGATCAAGCTGAGCCGTCACGTTGATCGTTTCTGCGTCACCGAGGATAAGGGTTACCCTGAGCCAGTGGGCATCAACTCCTGACACAGGAAATCCGCGATCCGTGTCGGAGGCTAGGAAGTTTGCAAGTGTGAGATTAGTCACACAAGAGACGGGAATGTGGTCTCCTCTTGGCCGAACGACTTGAATCAGCCCCTCCGATGCGGTGGAAACGAAAACTGTGCGGAGGATTTCATAAGTCTGGGAGGCGGAACGGACGGCCCTTTGCAGGCGTCCAAGGTCAACTGTATGGCCTTTCGAAGTGTAGACAGCTTGATACATGTAGGCAGCAGGGTTTTTGAGGGAGCCTAAGATCATGGCTGACTGAAGGGGAGTGGTTGGAAAAGCTTCAATGTTCGAGCGGTTGATCCGAAGAAGCGGCGACCAGACGTTTTGGATCTCGTGCATAGTGCGTCGGCTGAAAGTTTGAAGTACATCGTTAGATACAATCGAAGCCAATGTGGGTGCGACCAGATTCACCTTAAAGAGGCAACTGGCCATTCAAACGTCATGTTTTTTGCCCTGTTCGCCTCGGCTACGGCAGCAGCGTGTGACAGTGAATGGGTTTTGAACATCTCCGCAACTGTGATTGGCAGTCCGGCCTCAGAGGACGCGGCCGCGACTCTAATGACATTCAGTGAGTCGCCACCCAACGAGAAAAAGGATGTATTGCTCCCGATCGTGCGAAGGGGCACGCCGAGAAAATTCGCCCAGATGGAGGCCAATTTTCGTTCAGAATCTGTAGTGAGTTCGGAGGCTACAGAGATGGTCATCGCCTGAAGGATTTTTCTGTCCGTCTGCAGCACGCGGTTTGAGATACTTCAGTTAGTAAAAATGCAATAAGGAGACGACAAAATTGTCGCTGTTATCAATGGCTCCACGAGCCCTCACCTTTCCGTTGGGATTTGTCGGCATCCTTTCCAATGTAACGAAGACGGTTGGGACCATGTAAACAGGAAGATGCTGCGAAACTAAACTTCGAAGACTTTCTGTCGAAACATCTTTCGGGGACGCGAATCCAACCAAGCGACCATCTATAACGACCGCCGCAGCGTTTGTCACAAGAGGATGCCTCATCATCGTGGCCGCGACCTCTCCAAGCTCAACACGATAGCCTTTGAGTTTGACCATGTCGTCTCGTCGACCCTGAATGTCGAAGTTGCCGTCCGGAAGCAGTCGGCCCAAGTCCCCGGATTTGAACATTTTAGGCCGTCCAGAAAGCCTGGGAAGATGCGGTTGTGTCGCGTTCAACAGATGATCGTCAAGAAAAGGGTCATCGACAAAGCGGTTTGCAGTGAGGTCTGGAAGATTGACGTAGCCCTTCGATATACCAACTCCTCCAAGGTAAATTTCTCCCAAAACCCCAACTGGGACCGGCCGCATGTTTTCGTCGAGAATGTAGCAAGCGGCATTGGGGATCGGCTTGCCGATCGTCACACCGTCTTCGGGACGCATAGTTGCTGAATGGGTGACATAGGCTTCCGACGGTCCGTAAAGGTTTGAAAATTGAACATGCGGCGACCACAGATCCTTGAGTTCTTGTGGGCAAGCTTCGCCAGCAACACAGACAGTTTTGATGTTGGGATAGTCCAATGGATCCCCCAAGTGCCCCAGACCAGTCGGTGTCATGTAAATAGAGTCAACCCTTTTCAGAGTCTCGAACACATTGTCTTCGCGCAGTACAAGAGTTGCACCGCTCACCAACGCCGACCAAACCTCTTGCTGAAAGACATCGAAACCAACGGCCATAAATTGCAGCATTCTCGACTGTTCTCGGCACCCGACAACGTCGAGCTGAGAGAAAACTGTATTTCCGACGCAGATATGCGAAAGCGAGACTCCCTTTGGCTTTCCCGTTGATCCAGAGGTGTACAAGATGACGAGCGAATCATCTCCCGTTGCGAGGTCCTCGGACGGAGCGCGGAATCGGCGGAGACCGTCCTTATGAGTAACGTGATCAAGAATATCTTCGACGTTCACTGCCATGGCTAGAGGCGACGTAGAGACGTTGTATTTAAGATTAATAAGCACCCGTTCTCGGGAAAGTTGGCCGATTTGCCCCGTACTAGAGCCGGCGTCGTACAGTACGACTTGCACCTCGGCATCAAGGACCATAAAGGAGATCCGTTCGGGCGGGAAATCTGCGTCGATCGGCACAATAGTTGCGCCAGTCTTTAAGATCGCTATGACAGAAACAATAAACGGGATCGACCGGCGCATCACGATTGCGACTCGGCAGCCAACCCCAACCACACGGCGGCCGGAGCCCACTGAAGACAATTGGCTCGCCAGGTGTGACGAAACAGCATCCAATTCATCGTATGTGAGAGTGTCCGTTCCGTGCTCGACAGCGGTCCATCTTGGGTTGCGAAGAACGCGCTCTTCAAACGCAGGTAGAACCAAGCCATAATGTGGGAGGGCCAAATCACGTCCAAAATAAGCTGCAGCGTTGCTTGCAGTCTGTGGTGGAGAGAGAGTCCAAAAAGACGACAAATTGGCTCGACTTGTCGGAGCTTCAGGTTTCAAAAGCACCTCAAGCATCAGTGAAAGAGTATAATCGTATTCCAGAAGTACCGTAGCAGCCATTTCCTTGCTCATATCGGAGTGGCTAAACAGTGCGTGAAGTTGCAGAGAGTCTTGAAGCACGCAGACAACAATTTCAAAGGAGAAGCCCCAAAAGTGATTGAACACTCCCAATCCGGGTGATTCTCGAATGAAAGGTCCTGGGGCAATACTAGTGAGGGGGACATCTTCCAGCACGAACAAAGTGTTAAACAATTTGGCCTGTCCGCTCAGATTGGCCCATCGATGGGCGTCCGCGAGAGACACGCCGGCATATTCTTGGACGACATTGTGCTGATTCAACACGTCGGTTAAGAGTTTCTGTACCGATATAGAATCATCCAGGTGGATTCGGAAGGGAACGGTGTTGATCAATGGGCCGACAATGCTGTAAAGTCAACCACCAAATTTGTTAAAGAATAATCAAACAGCTTTCATAAAATTGATCTCACCCTTCAGAACCGGCTTCATGGCGAGAGTACATGACGTGCCCAAAGACAACATCGCTGCTTCTTTCATATTTCCTCAGCGTCAGCGCCCAGGCTGCTTTCAGCAAAATCGAAAGTGGGACGTTCGCAGCGCGGCTGCCTTCCTTGGCTTTGTCGAGACTCTGGCGGGACAGGAGGCAGACTGGAGCATCCTCGGAAATAGAATCGACGAAACTGGTGGTCGCACGTCCTAAAGTCAATGGCTCTGCTGGAGCGAGGTCTGCCAGGTAAGCTTTCCAAAAACTTGCGTGCTCAAGGTTGGAAGCAGCTGCCTCGAACCCTCTAACGACATGTCTGAACGACGGCTGCTGCAAACCGGCTGCGATAACGGCATCGGAGTCCACACGGCCATAGTAGAGAGAGAGAAGATCGTCAAAGAGGCGTTCCACGGTCCAGCCGTCGTACAGGGCGTGGTGGATTGTGAACACGATTGTTTGGCTTCCTTCAACGGCGGTCGTCATCGTTTGCAGGGACGAGTCGACATTATCAACAACGGAGAGGAGGGTCATGCGGACCCAAAGCCGGTCGGTATCGATCTGGAAGCCGCGCCGCAGATCGCTCCGGACGAATTCTTTAACGTCAGTGGTGGTGGTCACGTTCAAAAGCCGACCGGCACCACCGTTGCCGACGTGATGTCCATGCGGGAGCTGCATCTGCCACACCCCACCGACCGCCGTCGTCAAAAAGGTAGTGCGCAGGACTGGGTGGGCGGCGATAAGCGTATTGAAGCAGTGCTCGAGGCGGTCTGCGTCGACTGCTTTCGAGATCGGCGCGCTCGCGCCCCGTTGGTGAGATGGGTCAAGACGAAAGACCTCCTGGAGAATGTAGGCCGAAGGGTTTTGAATTGTTGCGGACACGGTTCCGAATTGCAGCGGGGTCAACGGGAATGCGCCGGCAACGAGGTCATCGCGAGTAAGACCGAGAGGCTGCGCCCATCGATCGGCGATCTCTTCAAGAACTTTCGCGGGGCTGGGTTGATCACGCTGGTTGCCGTGGTGGTTGTCGTCCGCCCGACCAACCTCACTGACATGGGGAAATTTTTCGTTCTCCGCACCACTGGGGTGGAAGGGTGCGACCCCTTCAACCGCGAAATTCGTCGGGACGTCGCCGGCCGTGAGGCGGCTGGCATAGGTCAGCGAAGGCTCGGCCATTCTATCAGTACTTCTTCACTTCCTGTCGCTTCGCGGGAGAGTAAGGTGATATCGTATGTGGATACTTTGTGTTTTGCTTTGTTTTCACTGTATGTATTTTCCTTGCTCGATGGACTTTTCCTTGATTTTTTTTCTTTTTTTTTTTTTTTTTAACCTGAGCAACCAACCACTTTCCCAAAAGGGTGAGTGGAGCAATTTTATCCAGGAAACACAGAGAGGGAAAGACAAATGATGCCCTGCCCCGACCGACAGTACCTGTATGAAGATAAATATATTCGCAGCTATTGGACGGCAAATTCAACCTTGCGTGCAACTTCGACCGCGCGCGACAGAGCCTTTTCAATGTGACTGTTTCTTTGCATCTGTGACTTCTACAGAAAAGCATGGCAGTGGCGCTTGTCAGGGAAGAATGTGCCCCACCCTACAATACCTTTCAGCAGGACTTTATTGCTCATCTGCACGGGCAAATTTAACACTTATCCTCTCGCACGTATGTGTTCATCCTTGCCGGTGCCCGCAAGGGTCATGGATGGACAGAAACAGCCATCGGTTCTCTCTGCGGAGTCCTTTATTGAGCATTGACTGCTGCATACGTCCCAAATCGTCATCGATAAGCCTATTCCAGTGAAGGGCTAAGATGAGTTGGAGTGCGAGGGTCGTCGGGGGCTGTTTCTCAGTAAAAACGAAGGTTTATTTCTTCAATACAGCATTATTGGAAAAACGCGGTCTTCTCACCCACCCAACTCTGCCTGACGGCCTTGCGATGAAACGTAACGTCCATATGAAGGTGAGTTTGGGGGGCGACCACACCCTCGTCAAAAGGAGAGCGGTGGAAAAAACAAAAAGAAGCGGGGAAAGGGCAAAAGAGGGCAAAGAAAAAAAAACGCTCTTATATTTTAACAAAAATGAAGAAAATAAACGACGTCGCTCGCCGCCGATGCTCTCGTTTCCCGCAGTTTTGCAATTTGCAAGCTTACCCTGACGAAAGAGGGATATGTAGACCAAAAATAACAAAAATAGACTGGCAGATGCGACAAAATGAGTCTGAGTCACGCTGTTGAGGGAAACAGAGGTTACGTAATGGTTGGACTTTTTGAAAGAGCCCTTGACAAAGCGAGTCTCTTTTCCAAAGAATTTTTTTTTGGGCAGCAAATTTAATTGTGCTCCTTTTCTGGCAGTCCACATGGAGATGGGCACAAACCAATTTATTAGTCATTCATGACTGCGCACACTGGAGAGAGGAGAGAGAGAGAGAGAGAGAGAGAGAGAGAGAGAGAGCGAGAGAGAGAGAGAGAGAGAGAGAGACAGAGACAGAGACAGAGACAGAGACAAAGAGAGAATGACAGCAAGCGAGAGGCAGACAGAAAGAGACCGACAGGAGAGAATGAACTGGGAACCAGCCTGTGGCGAACGACTGGACATTGCACCGATTCGGTGGCTGTGTCTCTCCCGCTGCTCGTGCAATGCTGCCGCTATTCCACCGAGCCAGCTCCACGCACGCGGCTGCAGCCGCTGCCACTACTGCTGCAGAAACTGCCGCCGCCGTCACCGCCGCCGCCGTCACCGCCGCCGCCGTCATCGCCGCCGCTCGCGACGACTGCAAAGGCTTTGCAGTACGTCACCTGATGCCTCTTCATGAGATCTGGCCGCGTGAACCTCCTTGCACACTCGCACGCGTACAGCCGCCTGTTCCGACACGACAGCTCGTGGCGGTCCTTTGTGAACGTGGTTTTGTACGTCATGCCGCACGTCGAGCACACGATCAGCGGCCTCGGCGGTGGCGGCGGCGCCGTGGAAGCCACAAGAGCCGCCGTTCCCGTTCCGGTGCCGTCCCACACGCCCTCTCCGGAGCCGCCGACGAGGCACAGACGCTTGTGTGATTGGTACGCGTTGAACGCCACCGCGACTCCGCACGCCTCGCACACGTACTGCGCTGCGGCGTTCTGCAGAATAAAGGTAAGAGGTGCAGCCTCCTTCCGCGGCGGGGGACACGGCGGCGGCCGGGAGCGCCGCGGCGCTCTCTTTCGCCGAGGTTGTTGATTGATTTTGTTGTCCGCACAGGCGGCCTGGGCCAGCGGTGATGGAGTCGCTGTCGCCGCCGCTGAGGGCAGCGGGGACGGAGGCGGGGTGTTGATGAGCGCGTTCAGCAGTGTCGAGTCGGCCAAGACCACTGCGAAAAGCTCTGTCGAGATAGCGTGTGGCAGCTGGGGCTCCTTGGCGAAAAAAAGGTTGTCCGCGGCTGCCGGGGCGGCAGCAGTTGCCTCGTCGCCGCCGAGCAAATCAAGGAGTAGGGTGTCGATTAGAAGGTCGCTGTTGCTGTTGTCGCTCACCGCGCGCGGCGGCGGCGGGCATTCCTCCTGTGCTTCGTCGGGCAAGTGGAGCCAGTCCCGCCAGTGCCAGTCGTCAGCAAGAGGGGCGTCGTCGCCGTCGAAGACGTGTGTTGCGCCGGCGTTGAAGAAAAGTTCGGGAGGAACCATTACGCGCTGGTGGGAAGTTGAAAGGGGAGAAAGAAAGGATTGGCGCCAGGGCTTGCTAATCCTTCTTGGTTTTTCTTTCTTGCTTTTCTTTGTCACTTTCTTTTTGAGTGGTTGTGGCCTGCAGGAGATACAATAGGAAATTGCACCACTCTCTTCTTCTTTTTTTTTTTTTTTTTTTTTTTTTTTGCTTGCTTGTTTGTTGTTTTGGTGTTTGGTGTGTGTGTGTGTGTGTGTGTGTGTGTTCCCCCTTTTTGTTCGGTGGCGATCCCTTTTTTTCTTTTTTTTTCTTTTCCGCCAATCCCAAAAGACGCGTCCGTCGATCCCTTTGATTGCACTGAAACAAAAAAGAAGAAGAAAAATATTTAAGAAGTGCTGTGAGGTGTCTTTCCCAGTCTCCGGAATTCTTCCCCATCAAACAACTCTGTTGTCCATATTTCTCTTGTAATCCCATTCTTTTTCAGGATAAATTCCGAAAAAAAGAAGGGGAATGACAGCCACAAATGTCGTGAGAAAATTTCCGAGCATCTTTTTTGGAAGGTGGTGGTAGTTTTGGCGCCATTTTCCTCGTGCTCCTTGGCGGGGTCCGTGAAAAAATTTTTTTGAAGCCTCCAACCGTACCGTTTCTCAGTGACGCAACGCGCGCACACACACACACACAAAACCTCACTCTCTGTCTCTGTCTTTGTCTCCATCTCTGTCCCACTATCACTATCTCTCTGTCTCTCTCTGTCTCTCTGTCGCTCTCTCGGTCTCTCTGTCTCTCTCTCTCTCTCTCTCTCTCTGGGGCGGGAAGACAGCGAGTGTGGACAACAACAACAACTACTGCGCGACTACGCCTGCAACTGCCACCGACGAAATGAACAAAAGGCGACCGATCACCCACAACACACACACACACACACACACACACACACACACACACACACGCAAACACACAAACACACAAACACACACAGCTATTGAAACAACATGCCCTCCTCCTCGTCTTCCTCCTCTGACACTACCGCCAGAGAAAGCGAACAAATGCAGCAAGAGCAGCATGAGCAACTGCTGAACTCCGTGGTCGACGCCGTCAAGCGCCGTCTTTGCATGTGCGTGCGTGCGTGTGCGTGTGCGTGTATCTCTACTTTGCTCACCTTTTGATCTCCTTCATTTTCACACACGCGCACACACACCCTATCTGCTTTGGTTTCTCCTCCCGCCAGCAACTACGTTCACAAGGCCACGACCGCCTCCAAAATCACCGAGGCGCTCGACTCAGCCCTCGCCAGCGGCGCGTACTTGCCCCTTGCAACCAACTACGCGGCCCTGGCAAACACCCTCACCGCTGCGATCCAGGCTGCGGCCGGGGACAAGCAGCTCCGAGTTCTCTTTGATCCCAAGATTTCCATCGACGGCACAGAAGGAGCGACAGACGAAGACGCCGCCGACGTGCACGAAAAGAGAGCGCTTGCCGCCCACCTCGATCTTCACTCCGACGGTATCGCCAACGTCGACAGGCTCGCTGGAAACGTCGGTTACATCGCTTTCTCCGCCTTTGCTGAGCCGAGCGTCTTCAGCCCCCTTCTGCAGGCTGCCTTCACACTCGTTGCGAAGACCGACGCGCTGATTGTCGACCTTCGGTGTGTAGATTCTTTCCCAATGCCCCTTTTCCCTTCTCTCCTCTTCTTGTGTTAAGCTCCGTGTTCGCGACACTTGCCCTTCTTTTCCTTCAAAGCGAGGGTCGCGGCGGTAGCTTCTCCAGCGCCAAACTTCTCCTGTCTTACCTCGTCGACGGAAAAGAAGAAGGATTACCCGATGTCTCGGGCTCAAGATACCTTGGCAAGCCTGTTCAAAGTTAGTTATCACCTTAAATCCAATGTTACGTTTTTCTTCTCTTTTTCCAACGCTTAATTCTCACATAACTACTACCAATTCCCGCAAAATAACCCAAAACCCCGAAAAACACGCACATTTTCTCCTTCTCAGTCCTCACGAGCAAGGAAACATATTCTGCCTGCGAGTACTTTGTCGCTGGCGCGCTTCGCGCGCTAGGCCCGCGCGTCACGACCGTGGGCGGTTCGACAGCCGGTTGGGGCCTCCCGACGCGCTCGTTCCGTGCGGGCCACCCGCAGCTGCGCGTCGTCGTCCCCGCATCCGCGCCGGCGCTTCCCGGCGCGGCCGCAGACGACGCCGCCGCCTACTTCTTCTCGGCCTCGCCGATCCCCGCCTCCACCAAAGTCTCGCCAAAGTCGGCGCTTCTCAAAGCCACCGCCGTTGCCACCGCCCACGCCCTCGCGGCCGCTCGCGCCGCTGCCTCGGCCTCCTCCTCCTCAGCCGCTGCCGCCGCCGCCACCGCCCACCTTTTGGCTGAGGCCGACGCCGCCCACGAGGCCAGCAAGGCCGCGTTGGACCGCGCCGCGGGTGCTGCAACCGGCGGCCGGCTGCAGCAGGCCGCGTCGAAGATGGATCTCGAGGACGGCTTGCACCTCCTCGCGCGCCCCGACGGCGTCACTTACATGCTGCGCACGGTGACGCGCGAGTACCTGGCCGGCTGGCGGGGCCCCGCCGAGCACGCCGTGCGCAAGATATCGAAGGAGGAGGCCCAGGAATTGATGAAGCACTGCGCGTTCTCGGTGGAGGAGTGATTGCAAAGCAAACAAAACAAACGAGGTTTTGTCCTTTCTTGTTGGGGGCCTCATGCTCTTGTTTCGCAACTTTTCTTTTCTTTTCTTTTTTTTCTTTTTTTTTTTTTCCTGGCTCGTTCAATTTTTCTCCCCTTTCTGCTACTTTTTTCCTTTTTTTCTTTTCGGTTGTACCGTGTCGCCACCTTCAACAATCATCACAATTTTTTTTTGAAAACAATCACCCGAACGACCAACATCACGTCACGTGGTTTCTCGTCACTTTGACGCATCCTCGTGCGCCTTTGCTGCAAACACAAAGACACAAACAAACACAAACAAAAAGAGCAAAAACAACATCGAGACATTCTGTCCAAAGGCTTTTCCGCGACGGCATAATTATTTTGGCAAAACCGCTAGACAGGGGCGGTCTGTCTGCCTGCTCTGTCGGGGGAAAACGTTGGTTCAATGTCGGGGAAATCCGTCAGGAGACAAAATTCAATTTTGGACGGGCGTGCGCAATAAAAACGAAAGAAAAATTCCCCACGTCAGGTCGCTTCCATCGCTCAACCGCCGATTCCCGGCCAATTAAGCAGGATGTTTTATTAGAAGTCGTTTCAAGTAGAAAGGAGGAAAAGGTTTTTGAACAATAAAATCAAATCACGTGTGGGCTCATGTGCTCACTGAAGTGCACAGAGGATTTTGGAGAAAGCTCTGCGCATGAAAGAGAGACTGTATAAGTAGTGTGTGTGCAATAATGGGATCTGCCTCTGTGGGGATTCATTAGACAGAACAGGGTGCCTTGCAAGGCCTTGCTACATGAGGAAGATTGAGAAAGCAAATAAGGTGGGTAAGGAGAAGGAATATGACAAGGCGGATGTGGGATGTTCCAACAGGGGGGCAGGGGCAACGAGGAGGTGGCAGACAGGTGGGAGCAGGGTTACGGTCAGTCGTTCAAAGTTTATATTCCACTGAGAACGAGGGTGTCTGACATGCTTCAAATCATTTGATCAGTTACGATGGACAGCCCATGGGGTACAGAGTGTGGGCGTTTGAATCAAATGTCGAGTAAGAAAAAAAAAAAATACAAAAGTTTTCCTTGGTTTTTGAACTGAATGTCTCCTTTCGAATTTTTCTATCTTTTCAATCTTTTTTCGTACCTCTCTGAAGTAGCTCAATGAGCGAGATAGAGCAAGATTAGAGTGGCAAGGAAATGGAGGAAAATGCTTCCTCGATAAAATTTTCAGCCAATCAAATGATTTCTTCCCGCGTCGGATTTGCGCCTTTTCCTCTTGAAAGGACCTCTTGGAGCTTGGTTCAAACGGCCATCGCCATCGCCTCACAAAAAATAAAAAAATGAAAAACTCTGGTTCCATTTGCCTTATTGTTTTATCTGTTGTTTTTGTCTTCTTTTTTTTCTGAGTTTCTTCATTTTGTGGTTGTTTTTTTCCTTTTTTTTATTTTTTATTCCTGGAAAATGAAAATGGCACAAAAAATGGATCAGCCTTTTCTTCCTGTTCTTCAAGGAAGAAATGGTGCCACAAAAAAAAAGGTGCCATTTTTTTGAATGGCAGAAACAAAAAAAATTTTTTTTTCGAATGCGATCCATTTAAAGGAACACGAAACAAGACACGCGCACTTCGAACGAGCAGCTGCAGGTTTGACTCTGAAGAAACGGAATCAATTTCATCAAATTTGAATGAAGTTCAATGAACAAAAATCAGGAATTGGAATAAAATCGGATCGAAATCGGACATTACGTTTCAAGAAGCAAATCCTGTTTGCATTCGATTCAGATTTTTGAATCCGACGCAAATTTTTAGCCTGTTGAACCAGATGCAACCTGTTTCGGATTTTAGCTTCACCATTAGCAGAATATTTGGCCCCGAGCCAAATATGCTACTAATGGCAGTATTGTTGGCATTCGGTGGGTTGCCAGGGCTGAGGTAAAGCAATTTGGTTGGAGTACTGGGCTTTGCAGGCTTACCGCTTTGGACTGGGAACGCCCGAGGACCCAATGCATTAGGTAGCAAAATGGCCGAACCCGGCTGTGTCTCGTGTGTGGGAGATAGTCGCATACTCGGGGGAAACAAAAAAAAAAAATCCACCAAATTTGTCCAATCCCAAACAGCGAAGGTGCAGTCAAGCGCCAACTAGTTTTTCAAAGCACTTGCGATCTTGAATGACTGCTAGAAACCTTAACAGAGGATTCGACTGTGATGGGAAATAACTCCGCCCTCCTAACTGTTTCAGAAGAATTCATTGGCTGTGAGCCAAATATTCTACAAATTGCATTTAGGTAGCGCCATTAACGACGGGTTAACGTAGTTCGGCTCTATTAAGCAACCTTTGAAAAACCTCATCAAATTCGGAATGGTGCGAAGTTATTGAACGACGTGGCTGTGATTTTTCGACAGTCCTTTTGTCTGCGAACTTGTGTCTCGCTGGTCTGTGTGCAATCTTGTTGCAAACCAAGACGCACTTAGCTGAACTGCACCACCAAATGGTCTCAATCTCCACCAATTCCCTTTTGGCACCACGCTTCAGAACATTAAATGGCTGAAGTACTTGTGGTTCCATAATTTTCATTGTTGTGATAAGTTGGAAAAACGAAATAAAATCGGCCCGCAATGTGACATTATTGCTTTTTGCATTTGTGGTGCAAATTGCAAAACATCACAAAGTAACCGCAACCAATTTGGACAGCAGATCTCTGCTGATGCTACCTATTTGTTCTTTTTATAAATGCTTGACTGAGATTTGCTCCTTTATTTAAGGGGCATTTTTGAATGGTCACAGAGCCACTAACTGTCGTTTCAGCAATCACAGCATTCTCTGAAGAAGACGAAATTACGCAGTGCATAGCAAAATGGCTAAGTTTCCAATCCCGCTTTTGGTTTAAATTAATGGATCCGAAATTCATTGCAATGGTACTCTGTGCTTTCCTTTTTTGATAGGTTGCCCCTCAACACTGCCAAAAGCCTTTCTTTTGGTCATATCGAAATTAAGGGTCAGGTTAGGATAAACCTGCTTCTTACCTAACCCTATCCTCAAAAAATCCATTGAAGCGGTCCTAACCTGAATGTGACCAAATCCACCTCATCTGCTGTGGCGCTGGCAAGTGAGGCCGGAGGCAAATTTATGAAGAGGACGGCGATGGCTCGTCTATTTTTAATGCCATCCTTAGGAATGGATTGCATTGGCTACCCCACGAGTCATCCCCAGTTCAGTTACAACCCCAAGTTCGACGCAATTACAGCCAATCGTGTCCTGAAGGAGCGACCTCACTTGAGCCCCAAGGAACAGCTTACCTTAGAGCAGCTGAGTGCCAAGCGTGGCCAAGATTTTTTGGCACTGCCACCTTGGCCACCCTCCTTGCAGCGTGGCAAATCACAAACAACCGTTCACCTCCCCTCGTTGCATTTGACTGTTCAACCAATTTGTGAAGCCTGTGCAAAGGGAAAGGGAACACACGCGCCATTCCACGATGCCGAAGAACGTCATGTCCTACCAGGGAGATGCTAAACTTTGATGTACTTGAGGTCAAGCCACTGTTTCGACGACGCTCTCACTTGTGTTGACGAGAGCTCACAATACACCTGGACTACACCCCCGACCAAGAAATCTGATGGAAGACCAGCAGACTGAGCAAGAGCCACTCCACGAGCAGTGAGTACCCCTCGTTGATGAAGCCTCAGTCCAGACAGCATCACATCTTCTTCAAACATTCCTTGCCAGCGACTTGACCACAGCAGACGAAGAAAATACGGTACCTGAGCCTCCGGAGCGCCCGCAGACCGCCATCAGTCTTGGTTGCGAGGGGAGGGCGTCCAGCAACTGCTGACGACTAAAATGACTCGCCAACCGGACGCTGTCCCAGAGAGAACACCAAATGAAGCTCCCCACCAGAGCCACTGCCCAAATTACCGTCAGGCACGCGACGACTTCGTGGTATGAAAATTGCCCTCGTTGGAGAAAAACGAGGAGGAAGAAGGAGGGAACGAAAGGAGGAGGAAATGGGGCATATAAATAGGAGCCATAAAGTAAAGGCTAAATATCGTACAAATAGCGGAACTTGTCCAACTTGCCCAACTTCCAACACATCAATAGAACTGTTTGGACATTTGTGGAAAATTTGAAAACTGTTCCTGAGCACTGAGAAGCTCCTCAACTTTGTAAGTTTTCCTGCAGGCAGGCTAGGCTGTGTAAACAGTCTACTCTGAGTGAGGGAGTCGACATGGACAGAATGTCTGCGGGCAAGGATGGTGGAAGGATGAATGAAGTGTAGATATGTGTTTGTGGGTGGTACTTCTCCCAACTTGGAGAGAAAGAGAAAAACTCTGTAATGCATTATTGTTACATGACTGGATCATCCTGCAACATCATTGATGCCACCCTTGCCAAGTCTTGTGCCATTCCCACCATCAAGAAATCCACACCCCTCAAGGTCCACTTTGCCAATCATGCTCTGTTCAAGGAAATCAGCCATGAATTAAAAACCAAGCTAAACCTCCACATCCAAGACTTTCCACCATCCATGGTCAACCTGGAAGTATTGGATCTTGGCTCACCCACATTCTCTGTCATCCTGGGATTACCATGGCTGCAAGCCCAGAACCCTGCCATTGATTGGGTCACTGGTCAAGTCCAACCTCCACCAATTGGAACAGTCACCCAAAACTCAAGTGAAGCCTCCAAGTCTCATGCTCGCAAGTCCTTGATTCAAGGTTCACAGCCAGGTATTAAAGTCAACCACCAAAGACAACTCCAGTGTCACCCTGCAGTTCACAAATCCCAGCCAAGACTCAAGTTCCACAGCTCACAGTTCACAGTCAAGATTCAAGTAGAGCTCATAGAGCTCACAGTCATGGCGAAGACTCTAGTTCACAGAACCCACAGTCAAAGATTCTAGTACCACAGTTGACAGTCCACATTCAAGATTCAAGTTCCACAGCTCACAGCCTTTGCCAAGAACAGAACTCTCAGTCAAAGATTCAAGAATCACAGTTCCCAGTCAAGAATTCATGCCCCACTGCTGAAGAGCACAGGAACTTGGACCCATCAGAACTTTTGCTGGCATCCAAGCTACCAAAAGAATATCTCCCTTATGCTGATGTGTTTTCCAAGACCAAGGCAGACCTGCTACCAGCTCAGAGGCCTTATGACTGTGAAATCCCACTCAAGGATGTAACTTGCAGCCCACCTTTCAAGCCACTGTACCACCTCTCTCCACCAGAAGCCATGGCCCTCCTAGAATACATTGAAGAAATGCTGAACAAGGGATTCATCCAACCTTCCAAGTCACCAGCTGGAGCTCCCATCTTTTTTTGTCAAGAAGAAGGATGGGGGACTGAGACCCTGCGTGGACTACAGAGATCTCAATGAGATGACAGTCAAGAACCGCTATCCACTGCCTCTCATCTCTGAATTACTGGACAAACTGAGCCATGCAAGGATATTTTCCAAGATTGACCTCAGAGGTACCTACAATTTGGTCAGAATTAAGCCCCAGGATCAATGGAAGACTGCCTTCAGATGCAAATACGGTCACTTTGAGTACTTGGTCATGCCCTTTGGACTTACCAATGCTCAAGCTATTATCCAAGGCATGATGAATAACATCTTCAGGGATATTCTGGACCTTTTTGTCATTGTCTACCTGGATGATATCCTGGTATTTTCGTCCGATACTGCAAGCCATATGGGACATGTCAAGACTGTCTTGGAGAGACTCAGACAGCATCACCTCTATGCAAAGCTGGAGAAGTGTGAATTCCAAAAGACCTCCATTGAGTTTTTGGGGTTCATTGTGTCTGACAAAGGATCTCGATGGCACCAGACAAGATCCAAACTATTCTTGAAAGGAAGGCTCCAAATTCCATCAAGGATGTTCAAAGCTTCCTAGGGTTTTGCAACTTCTACAGAACCTTCATTGCCAACTATTTTGTCATAGCCAAGCCTCTCACTGATCTCACCAAGTAGACCACCAAGTTTGAGTGGACCCCAGCAGCGGAGCAAGCCTGGCTAGCTCTTAAGACAGCAACCACAAGTGCACCACTCCTTAAGCATGTGGATCCCTTGCTTCCCTTCACCTTGGAAACTGATGCCTCAGACTATGCCCTTGGTGCTGTTCTGTCCCAGTCAAGCTCTCAGGATCCCTCTGCTCCTCTGCATCCAGTGGCATATTACTCCAGGAAGCTGAACAGTGCAGAGTGTAACTACACTGTCCATGCCAAGGAGTTGCTTGCAATTGTGGAAGCATTCAAATTCTGGAGACACTACTTGGCTGGCTCTAAAGGCATCTCTGTCTATTCTGATCACAAGAACCTCACCTTCTTCAGGGCAAGGAGGTTGCTCAAGCAGAGGCATGCCAGGTGGGCTGAACTGCTCTCTGAGTATGACTTTAAGCTGTGCTATTCTCCTGGCCACCTTAACACTGTGGCTGATGCCCTGTCAAGAAGAACAGACCTTGCACCTGAAGGGGGAGATGGTTTCACCCCACCATCCAAGACACACCTTTCATTGCTTCCTGACAGTGTGTGGGCCAATGCTATTTCCAAGGACCCCAAGCCTCACAAGATTCAAATCAGCCAAGAAGAGGAAAAGCTTGAGATACTCAAGACAAGGCATGATGCAGCAACAGCTGGACACTCAGGAGAGCACAAGACATATGAGTTTGTTTTCAGAGACTTCTACTGGCTAGGCATGAGGAAGTTCATCAATAACTATGTCAGCAGCTGTGAAACCTGTCAAAGAAACAAATCCAGCAGACACAAGCTGGACTTCTGGAGCCCCTTCCAATTGCCATCTCCCTTGGTCATCAATATTCATGGCCCTTAGAATCAAGTCTCAACTGTAAACAGCTTATCACCCTCAACTGATGGACAAACAGAAAGAACAAACCGGACTCTGGAGCAGTATTTGAGGTGCTATATCAGCTATCAACAGGATGATTGGCCCACCCTCCTTCTGCTGGCAGAATTTGCCTGCAACAATTCTCTCCACTCAAGCACCCAGCTATCTCCTTTCTTTGCAACCTGTGGCTTCAATCCAAGAGGAGATCTTTGGACAAGAGACCCTATCCAATGTCCCAGTTCCTGCTGTGGCTTCACACTTACATAAGCTCAAGATCATCAGCACCTTCCTGGACTCCACCCTGAAGCAAGCCCGAGAAGATGCCTCAAGATTTGCCAACACTCACAGAATGGACCATGACCTTGCTGTGGGTCAGCAAGTTTGGCTTCTGAGGAAGAACTTGCAGACCAAAAGACCAAGTCCCAAGTTAGACAACCTCAAGTTGGGACCTTTCAAGATCTTGGAGCAAAACAATCCAGTCACCTTCAAGCTGGATCTCCCTGCATCCATGAAGACCCACCCAGTTTTCCATGTCAGCCTTTTGGAGAAGTTTGCGGCCAACTCCACTCCAGGCAGAGTTGTTCCTCCCCTTCTTCCAGTTGAGGTAGAAGGTGAAGAGGAATATGAGGTTGAAAAAATCTTGGATGCCAAGTGGTTTGGAACGACACTCAAGTTCCTTGTCAAGTGGAAAGGCTACTCAGATGCTGACAACACCTGGGAACCTGAGTTGAATCTCACTCACTGCCAAGACATTCTGCTCAAGTTCAAGACCAGGTACCCCACCAAGTTGCAGAAAAGGCCCAAAAGGGGGAGGTGATGTTATGAATCACCCTCTGGAAACCTCTGGAACCTTCTAGAACATTCCTCCATGGAACCTTGTGGAACCTTCTGGAACCTTCTTTGCTTTCCTGACTTGTCTGTTATCATTGGTATCATTGGTATCATTGTATTACTAATTGCTCTTTCTGGAACTTTCTTTGAATCTTGACAAGGAAGACTATCAAAAGGTATAAAAGGGGGATGGGGGACCTGTCCCATCACTCAAGTGAATTATTGCTTCCAATACAATCATCACTCCTCTCAGTTTCTTGTCTGCCTTGCCCTGTCCTGCCATGTTCCTGACAGAGACCATCATGGTACAGCTCCATCAGAGCTGCATCATTGTATCCAGAGTCTCTGGCTAGTTGCTTGAATTGGTTGGTGTAGGCCACACAAGATTGCTTTCCTTGCTTGATATTCTTGAGCTTGGATCTTGCTGTCCAAGATGCGTAGGGGTCACCAAAGGTAGCTTCCAGCCCCTGCCAGAGCTCTTGCAGGGTGGTGGGTGCGCTTGGGAGAGATCTGTACCATGATTGAGCTTGACCAGACAGGAGGGTGCTTATGAAAAGAACCTTGACTTGCTCACTGGGAAATCTTGAAGGTTGGAGAAGGATGACATTCTCCACAGTGGCCACAAGGTTCTTGAGGTCTTTGGCCAGCCCAGTGAACATGTCAAGGCTGGGAACCTTGGGCTCCCTTGCTTGGTTGGCTTGGGGCAGGGGAAGAGCTTGATGTTCTTGTTGGTGAAGTTGTTGTTGAAGCTGGTGCTGCTGGTGAAGGACTTGTTCTTGAAGTTGGTGTGTCTGTCTTGAAAGGGCTTGAAATTGGTCCATCAAGGCTTGGAAGGCAGTTGCATCAGGGAGTAGTAGGAGAGGGTGAAGTGAATTATGATGTCAGGACAGCAAAGAAGGTTCCAGAAGGTTCCACAAGGTTCCATGAAGGAATGCTCTAGAAGGTTCCAGAAGTTTCCAGAGGGTGATTCATAACACCAACCAAGAGATGGTGGCACTCTTATTCCACTGCTGATGAGGCCAAAAACACCAAGGAGGCTGTGTGCAAAGAAGTGACCGTGGCTCCAGCGAGTCAGCAACAAGTAAGGTTCAAGAGTACAAGACTGTTTGCACCAGGCAGGAGCAAAGAAAAATTGGGAGGGCACAAACCCACCACCCAGCATGGACCACAACCTCACGCCAGCCAGTGCGCACGCAATGTTGTTGGGTGAAGGGGACACGGAGCTTGCTTCAACCCAAGCAAGCGCGTCGCTATTAATGGCCTGCCACTACCCAAATTGTATCTTCCACACTATGAACATTGTGGTCGGCCACTCTTCATTTAATCCAGTGGCAGGTTGCCTGTGCGCTGGATTACCCATATCTGAGCAGGGCGAGGTTTAAGGCTTTGCCTTAAAATAACTTTTTTTTTTCTCATCGCACGAGATCCTTTTGCTGGGGAATGAAATGAGGAGCATCGAACTGGCATCCAACCCAACCCCCGCTGAATAAGCAAAACATCAACACCGCCGTTGGACGCAAGGAACTTTATTCCCAGGTGATTTTCTGGCGAAAAAGTAAAAAGAACAAAAAAAGGTCGCAAATTAGCAGGAAGTTTCTGGCGCTAGTTGACAGGGAGAATGTTGAAGGCGGCTGCAGCTGTCTCCGAGTCGGTAATCTCATTGAAAAAAATAAGGGGGGGAAAAAAAAAAGAAGAAATCAAAACATTATGGTGCACTGCGTGGCGGGTTCGCGATCCTTTCCTCGCGAGCGCTTCGGACCACCTTTCATCTCATGCCCTGTTGCTTTCGTCCAAAAGAGACTTGAAGATCGAATCCTCCCTGGCGAGCAGGTCCGCGGGCGGAGCAAACTCCTTGACCTTTCCGGCGTCGAGCACGAGGATCTTGTCGTTCGCGGCGACCGTGTTCACGCGGTGGGCGATGGTGAGGACGGTGCAAGCGCCGAGATTGGCCCTGACGGCGGCCTGGACAGTGGCGTCGTTGCCGTCGTCGACGGATGCCGTCGCTTCGTCGAGGATCACAATCTTGCTGCCGCGCAGGAACGCGCGGGCGAGGCTGACGAGCTGGCGCTGCCCGAGCGAGAGGTTCTCCCCGCCGACGGCGACCGGCGCGTCGAGGCGCGCGTCCAGCCCGGACACGTATTCCTTGAGGCCGACCGCCTCCAGCGCCGCCCAGAGCGCCTCGTCGTCGCCGACGCGCCCCGCCGGATCCAGGTTGCTACGGATCGTGCCCTCAAACAGCAGCGGGTCTTGCGGAACGATCGTCAAACGGCCGCGCAGGTCGCGCAGGCGCACCGAGCCGATGTCGACGCCGTCGATGCGGATGCGGCCGGCGGTGGACGTCGACCCTTCCTCGGAGGGCTGCTGGAACGCTTCCAGGATGCGGAGCAGAGAGAGCGAGATGGACGACTTGCCCGCGCCGGTCCGGCCGACGATGCCCACTTTTTCACCCGGTGCCACCTTAAAGGTCAGATCGTCGAGAACGTTCTTCTGCGACGTCGGGTAGCGGGCGGAGAAGTGGTCAAACTCGACCGCACCCTTGTCGGGCCACTGCGAGGAAACGTCCGACCCTTTGTCCAAGTCTTCGCACGGGAGCCGCGTGTAACGCAGAATACGCTCGAACGACGTGAGCGACACGGCCAGACGTGAAATTACTGCGAAAAAGTACGCAAGTGTTTCGGTGATGCCTACAATGTACGAGAGCGACAAGCCGATTGCTGCCGCAGAGCTGTCGCGAGCTGACACGACAGATACAGCAGCAATGAGGAAGAGGAGCAGGGTGGCCATGGTGCGGTTGAACAAAGAAGTCCACTTTTCGAGCATCATCGATAGGTACGTGACAGATTGTTCCTCGTTCATAAAACGGATGTGGCGCGAAATGAACGCGTCCTTGGATCGCGTCGCTCGAATGACCGCAATACCGTCGATGGATTCAATCAAATTATCCAGAATCGGAGACCTCTTGGCCGAGCCCACCCGCTCGAGGAACCGCTCGACGGGAATATAAAAGCGAGTCACAAAGACAAAGATGAAGGCTGCGCGGCCGAGGCGAAGAGGATGGGAGGGTACATTTGAAAGCGTTCCACGTTAGGAGCAGCGACGGTCAGAGCGAGCGCAAGAAAGAAAAACAAAGTAACGTACCAGCAGGAACAAAGCCCAGCAAAACAAATGGGGTGTTGACAACGGCCGGAATGAGCGCCAGCAAGATGGACTGGGCGTTGTTCAGGAAAAGCAGCATGCTGAGCGACAGATTCATGGTTGTGCTCCACAGGTCTTGCGCAAAGCGATTGAGGATCCGGCCGGGCGGGTTCGCGTCGAAAAATCCCATGGGAAGGTGGATCACGTTCGTGAGAAGGTCAGAGTGGATGCTGTACGACGCCCGGACGCGCAGCATGCCCTGCCACACGTACGTCGCTGCGATGCCAGTGAAGACCTGTCCCAGGGACAGGGCGCTGTAGATACCAAAGTAGTAGCCCGCGACATGAGGCGGATTTCCTTGGGACACGGCATTGGACCATCCGGCGAGCCAGTACCGCCCGCCAAGGTCGACAGCAACCGCAACCAGGTCCGCGACAAGGAAGAGTGTACCGACGGCCGCCCCCGCAGATTTGAGAAAGAGCAGGAACTCGACAGTCGACGACGACTTGTAGTTTGTATCTTCCTTTGCAATCAGGCCTCCACCGCCGCCACCGGGCTGCTGCTCTCCAGCCGCCGTTCCGGGTTGCTTTTTGTCGTCAGTGCTTGCTTCCGTTTGTTCGTCTTCTGTCACGTCTCCTTCAGTGGGCGGCGCGTCGGTTGCGGTCGCAGCGGCTGCAGCTGACAAGCGGTGAGGTTCAATCATTTCAAAGAGGCGCGGCTGGCCCAGCTCTGACAGGGCGGAAACGTTGGTTTGTTCCACGATTTCGCCGTCGTCCACCAGGACGACGGCATCACAGTACGGAACAAACTTGACGGCATGTGTCACCAAGATGCGCGTGGTGTTGGCGAGCAGCCCGCGCGGCCCGATGACCTGGTCAAAGATGCGCCGCGCGACGTGCGCGTCGAGCGCACTAAGGGGGTCATCGATCAGGTTGATATTGGCGCGCCGGTACACTGCGCGAGCGAGCGCGATGCGCGCCTTTTGTCCGCCAGAGAGGTTGCCGCCTTTCGGTCCGAGCTCGGTAGTGTCGCCGGCCTCGAGCTGCGCGAGATCTGCCCGCAGAGCGCAGGCATCCAGAACTTTATCGTACCATTCGGGGTCGAACGGCATATTAAACAAGATGTTTTCTCGGACGGTTCCGTTGAAGATCCACGGCTTCTGGCTTACCAGGGCCACGGATCCTCGGACCGTCGGTGAAACGGTAGACACGTCGGTCTGGCCGAGCAGTCCTGCGAGAAGGGTGGATTTTCCTTGTCCGGTTGGCCCGACCACGGCCGTAATGCTCCCTTTGGGAATAGAAAGGGAGACGCCTGCCAGGGTGTGCGGCTTGCGGGGAGGTTCGTCCGCTTTTTCCTCTCCGCTGGAGGAATCGCCTTTTTTCGGCCCTGCGCTACCGCCCTGCTTGCCGCCAGGGCCGCCCGGTCCACCAGGTCCTCCCGGCCCGCCAGGGCCTCCGGCAGGTTTCTCTGTTGGCTTCGGCTTGTTGCCGACTGTCCACGCGAACGCGCCGTCTTTGATGGCGATCGCAATTTCGCCCGAATCATTGTCGGCGGAAGCGGCCGCGGCCGCGGCGGCAGGCGGAGCAGCCCGGCTGGCAGCCTTGAACGCTGGAGTGCCATCGCCACCGTCGCCGTCATCGCCGTGCTCCTGGCAGAGAAGGAACTCGGCAATGCGCACGATGGAAGCGATGCCGCCCATGAGCGTGTTGAGGTCTTGGGTAATCTGGGATAGCGGGGACCCGATCAGCGAGAATGTGGAGAGGGCGGCAAAGACGACGGCAGGAGTGAGAGCGGGAAACCCGGGGACCAAGCTGTAAAGCGCCAGCGAGATGAGGAACGCGACGGCCGGCACGAGTCCGCCAAACGCCGCCATGGCCACCGAATTGTACGCGAGCTTTGCAAAGCACTTCATCTCGGTCTCATAGAGCGCGTTCATTCGTTTGACAAAGACGTTTTCGAGGACGGACATTTTGATGATTTTGATGCCAGCCAGGATCTCGTTCATCAGGCGGAGACGGTTGCCCTTTGCGCCGCGAAAGTCTTTCATCCAAGTCTTGAGTCGGGAGCCGAGATTGACCTGGACGGGGCTCATAGCCAGGAGGAAGCCGATGCCGACGATCGCAGGCCATCGCAGCTGCGAGTACAGGACCAGGGCGCCGATTGCGATTTTTAGCAGCATGAGCCAGAAGGAGAGGATCGAGGCGTGCCACGTCAGCATGGTTGCGGTGTCGGATGAGATGAGGTTTGTGATTTCGCCAGGTCCCCAATCCTGGCGGGACGACCACGAAAGAGCCAACGCCTTGCGGTAGATGGCGCCAGACACGCCCGATCGACTGCGCGTGCATGTGTGTGTGTGTGTGTGTGTGTGTGTGTGTGTGTGTGTGTGTGTGTGTGTGTGTGGTAAGCGAGGGTTTGGTTTGAGTTGTTTGGTTGCAGTTGGAATTTTTTGATAATCAGCAAAAATATCGGGTTTTCATCCACCAATTCACCCACATTGAAAAGCCGAGGCGAGTGGATGCCTGCTCCGCCCAAATGGCCGTCAAGTTCGCAAAGGCCGTCACGCCGGCCATGGCGGCCGCAATGATGATGGCGACGCGGACGTCGACGCCGGTGTCGGTAAACTCGTTGAGGAAGCTGGCGAGAAGGAGCGGCTGGCAGTACTCAAACAGGACGGAGACGCTGCCGAGCACAAAGGGCAAGGCCATTTCGACAATGTATCCCTTGATGAGAGCGCGCGTGAGCGACGGCTTGGCGCCGTTCGCAGCTCGCTCGTCCGCCCAGATGTGGTCAAACACGGCGGTCGTCAGGTGCGCTTCGAGGTCCTCCCGCACCCCCCACACGTCCGATTCTTGAAGAGGCTTCCGCGCGTTCTTGAAGAGCAGAGCCCAGATCCAGGCCATGACGATGGTCGCGAAGGGTCCCGACTTTGCTTCAAGGTTCACGGGAATCGACGGTGCCGACGACGAGGACAATCCGGCGGGAGATGCAATCTCCTTGTTTGGTGCGGTGTTGGCTCCGTCGTCGGCCTCTTTGACCGCGACGGCGACTTCTGGCTGATGGATCGTCGTCTGCTTGGACGACGACGACGCTGGACGGGCAAAGGGGATTTCCTCGACGGCGATCTGGGCAACGGCGACAGCGATGACGGCGACGATGGGGCCGAGCGGCCGGTCGAGTTCGTCGAGCGACCGCAGCATGATGGCGTTCGCGAGAGCCACCACAGCCCAAAAGACGGACAAGACGGCCGAGCGGTCGCCGGCGTATGTGAACTCTGCGACGGCGACGGCGGCGGCGACGACAGCGCCAAGGGCCGTCCAGATGAACGCGGCGTTGGCGGCATCGGACAGGGCGGGGCCAAAGTTTGCGACGGCGGACGCACCTACGTATGCGGCGGTGAGGATCTGCAGCCGAGCATTTTGAGTTTTTTTTTTTGTTTTGTTTGTGATTCGTTGGGTGGTTGATTTTGGGTTGCAATGAGACAGACGTAAATACCAGCTTGAAGGCGAGAACAACGTAGTCGCGCGGGCTCGCCCGATGGCCAACATGCACTCCCGCCCCCGCGGCCGCCGTCGCCTTGCGGAAAGCGCGGAGTCGGCGAAGCACGGCGACGCGGACGCACGCAAACGCGACGGCGAGCGCAGTGATGGCGGCGTTGAAAGCGACGTTCTCAAAGCAGAGCGAAAAGTCGAACGGCCGCAAGGGGGAGAATGGACCCTACATCATTGGGCGTTGGTGTTGGTTTGTTGGACGGGAGAGGGGGATGTACGTGTGTTGTGTGTGTGTGTGTGTGTGTGTGTGTGTGTGTGAGTAGTTGCTAGTAGGAGACGACCCTCACTCCACACCTCTCCGCACTTTTGACAGCAGACTCACCCAGCCCTCCGGCTCCGCACAAACCAGCGACGCAGGGGACATTATTGGAGAGAGAGTGAGAGGGAGACGGAGAGAGAGAGCGAGAGAGAGAGAGAGAGAGAGAGAAGGAGAGGGGGAGGGGGAGAGAACCAGAGAGAGATATGATATGTCGCTCTCTCAGGGTTGGGGTCGCTCTCTCTTTTTCCCTTAAATTTTTTTTTTTTTCCCCTTCCCCTCACCACTTTCCTTGTTTGGAAGGTCCTGGCTTGCTGGAGAGAGGCGTCCGACAGACTCCGATATTTATTCAATTATTTTTTTGTCCCCTTTCTTTTTTTTTTTTTGGGAGGAGGAGAATCCAAACCCCCCAAAGCCAAAAGAGAAAAAGGAAAAACATGATGACGTACATTCCCCACGACTTCTGCTACATGGAGACAAAAAATGGTCAAAATAGCGCAGAAGGCGTGGCACCGACATTCATCCGCTTGGGTGAACTTCCGGATCTGTGTGGTAGCGAAAGGAAACAGAATTTGTGCGTCGCGCGGCGCACATGACAATGAGAGACCCGTCGTTCTTCGAGTGAATAATGGAGAAAGTCGGTAACATGTTGCAACCTGTCCCAGCAAAAAATAAATATTGACTCTGGTTTGGAATCTTTGAAGGTTGCGTCGCCGCCAAACCAGTTCTCAAAATCGTGTCCAATGGCGGCATGGCCCCCGGCTCGCGACCTCGGCTTCACGCTCTGTATCCAAAAAGCTGTTTCAAGTGCAATGGCCATTCGGCATTCCAGCCAAATGGAAACAAAGGGTTCACCCGAAACAAGTCTTTTCGATTTTGGTTATATTTTCTTTGACATATAAGGTCACTTAGAGGCGCGAGCTCTCTTCGCGCAATTCAGAAGACATATGGCGAAACTGAAAATAAGCCATGTTCGACTGAAATTTCCTTCCTTCGACAAATAAGGTCTTAGATGCGAAACGAGACAGCAGCAAGCTCTCAAGTCGCAAATGTTACGAAACATACAAGGTACAGAGCCAAATAAGAAAATGAGGTGTCGAGGAAGCTCACTGAGAATGAGAAGAGAATAGAGTAGGCTGTGGGACGCGGATGTGGAGGGACATTTAGAAGAACAGGTCTTTAAGCACCAGCAGAGGCAACGAGACCGGCAGCAACAGCAGCCAACATCAGGGCAAACGCATTCGTCGACTTTGTCACTGGCGCGGCGCCGCTCTTTCCCGTCGGCGTCGCGGTGGGGGCAGGCGACCCGGAGCCACTGGCAGTGGGAAGCGGCGATCCGTTCTTTGAAGCGCCGGTGATGACGAGGCCCGTCGATCTGCAGTCGAGCGGCATCGTCGAGTCGACCGTTGCCCTCGGCGACCCCGCGCACGTCGGGTTCTGGTACAGCGAGACGGAGGCGACGGAGCCCGCGATGGTCGCGACGAAGCCTGAGTCGGCGGCGCGCGAGCCGGTGGTGTAGCAGCCGCCGTCGGCGCGGACGTAAAAGGTCCCGCCGTACGCGCAGCTGGCGTCGTAGCCGGCGAGCGCGACGTAGCTTGCGGCGGCGAAGCTTTGCGCGGCCATGGAGTCGAAGTTGCCGTCGATACAGTCGGCGCGGACGTATGGGCCGTACGGCTGCCGGGTGCAGGGGATCGTTTGGCACGCGCTCTGGCCGACAAAGTGGGCGAGGAGGCCGAGGGAGGAGTCGGTGCAGGCCGAGGCGGAGTAGGAGTAGAAGTTGAGAGTCACGCCCGAGGCGGCCAGGCTGAATTGGCGGGCGAGTTCGGCAAAGGTCACGTTCATCGTTTTGTGAAAGATTTGGTGAATGCGGGGATGAACAGGAAGCGTAGGAACCCTTTTATGTATTTCTCTCTCTCTCTCTCTCTCTCTCTCTCTCTCTCTCTCTCTCTCTCTCTCTCTCTCTCTCTCTCTCTCTCTCTCTCCCCCCCCCTCTCTCATCAGCCAATCGCAAGCGAGCTCTGCCAGCGAAGGGCGCGTGCACTGAAAGTGAGACACACAAGCTCCACCAAAATCGCAGACAGACACACACTGTCTCGCACTTCCAAAGAGATTTCATTGGCGTGGAATGCAAAATTTACGGGTCTGGTGGCACATACCAACATTGATACTTTCCCGCTATTTTTCTCCACATTGGAAGCTACCAAAAACACAACAGCCAGCCCTGATTGGATGCCACCAGCGGATTCACCATATCCTAAAGTACGCATTTACGTGCTTGCTTGCCAAAAAATACCCAGTGGAAAACACTGCCAAGCAGTGAAAGTCGTAAACCATATCAATATCGATATCGAACTTCACAGTCAGAAAAAAAAAACGCAACCAGCTGGAGGACTGAGATGAGATTTTGCGCGCATATTCTTCAGTCCAAGACCTTTCACCCCATATGATTCAATCTAAAGAGTTGTATTGAAGGAAGTTGGGTTGTCAGGTTTTTGTTCTCTTTTGCTCCCAAAAAATGGTTATTTTGGCGGCATTGGAAGCAAATGTCATACACAAGTACAAAACAGACCTGCAACTGTCAGTTGCAATTATTCCAGCTCAAACCTGTCTGTTCCTGGTGGCTTTACTCTTGCTAGTTGGTGGCTGACACACATTTGTTGTTTCCATTCCTCACCATCAGCATGTGCAAGCTCAAGCCTCATCATTCTCAGAATTAGCACAAATCCTTTCAACCCAGTACCAGGAAGAGAAATGGGAGACAGCTGAGGGAGAACAGGGGCAGAAGACAAGGTGAGATCCTCAAGGAAAAGCAGGTCATTTAGGAGATTCTTAGTACAGTGAATGAATCACAGCATTTCACCATAAAGAGTAGCACAGAAACTCAATCATTGGCGCTTATTTGATACAAGCATTCCGCTTTCTGCTTTTGATATCACTTTCTCCCACTGTTCAGAATCGAAGTGATGCACAAAAAGCACTTTCCTTTTCACATGGACTCCCCACACGCAGCACAGAATGTAGATACCAGTTTGTGATGGCACTGACACTTACATTCCACACATATACTCTAAAGAGTCTGCTCTGAGTGAAGAGTTAGTGGAAGAAGTTGTAAACAGTCTACTCTGAGTGAGTGAGTGGAAGGAGTGAATGAAGTGGAGATGTGTATTTGTGGGTGGTCCTTCTCCCAACTTGGGAAAGAGAAAAAAACTCTGTTATGAATTATTGATACATAATGATGATATGCATGCTATAATAGTTGTTAGGCGAGCGTGGCTGGCACAGGGTAAAAACCTCTCCTATATTATCTGCCCGAGCAGAGGAGGAGGAAAACTGTTAACACCAGGTTTCTGTTCCACTTAACACTTGAAGTATTTGTCAACAGTGCAAGCCAGTCCCCAGGTCTTATGAGATCTCCTCTTCATCTTCAGGGGCTCATCTATAGTCCAGTGGCAAAAGGGATAAGACAAGTCTTTAAGATGGGAAGCTCCTGGTTATTAGCAGAGCCAGTACCCTGGATTCAGCTCAAACTCAACAAAGATGGATGATGTGGTTCAATCCTGTCTTTATTCAAGGACAGCTAGACCAAGTGGAGTTGCTCAATGAAGAGTACCCCACAGGCCCCAGGTTTAAGCCCTGACTATCCAACATGGTGACCAACAGGCAGCAGTTCAACAAAGGAATGCCCTAAGACAGTATGGCATCTGCCAGTATCGCAGAGACAGAGTTCAATGTGAGAACCAACCAGGTAGGGGAAGGAAGAGAAAGGAAAGGGAAGGAAACCTCACCCCAGCTTGGCATACAACACACTGGCCTGGGGAAATCATACCTCAACTAGCTTGGTCTGGTAGCACTGGCCTAAGAGGACTTCATCCCAAGCTTGGTCTGGTAGCACTGGCCTGCGGAGAAACACCAAAGAGGAAAGAAAGGCTTGGTTGTTACGGTGGTGATTCTAGATTTGCTTTCCTAAGCTTCGCTGGCGAGGACAATACGATTAGAATCACACTCAATGGGTTCAGAGAAATGTTGAACCAGGATAGCTCACAGCAGCTCCAGGTCAGCTGACTTTTGTCTCTGTGTGCAACACCATTTGTCTGCTTTGCAGAGACCTCTGTCCAGGCCTCTGGACACCCACTGGTTGATTTGAAATGCCCCTGATGATTTCAAATCATCTTTCCTCTGTGGGAAGACTGGTCACTGCACACAGACATCTGGACCGATGTTGGTTGATTTGAAATGCTTCTGAAGATTTCAAATTATTTTCCCTCTCTGTGGGGAGACCAGTTGCTTGCACACTGGGCTCCACACAGAGCTTGGTTGATTTGAAATGCTCTGAAAATTTCAAATGCACCCTCCCTCTGTGGGAATGGGTTTGCAACACCTCCCCCAGAGCAAAGTCCTGTCTGAAGCAGTTTGCAACTTGTTCAGATGGGCAAAACAGGAAAACTGGTCAACCTCCCTGCAGGAGTATAAATTGGGCAGAGTTTTCTTACTGAAAAGAAAAACTCTCACTCCAATTAGCCAGTCCCTATCTAAAACAAGCTCTCTTTGCCTACTTGCCCTTGGTCACTTGCTATGCCCGCTCCCTTGTACAAGTCCTCAATTCAAACCTTGGTTGTTTCCTTTCTTTCTTTCTACGTCTTGGCAACTTGCTTCGCTTCGCAGCCTCAACCCTTACATCTTCTTGCAACACTGCCTTCACTCCCTACGTCACCTTCTACACTGCAACTTGAACAGGTTGAACCTTCATGCCCAGCAGAAAGGCTTCAGCGTGGGCCACAGCTCAAATACTCTTACCACTACTGGGGCTTGGCACTGTTCTATGTTGCAATTGTTTCCCACTTTCCTGTCACCTTCAAGTAGCTGAGACCAGTTTCCTGTTTGAAACATAACCGGCACTGGTCAGTGGTACTAGAAGTCAAAAGACTGCTAGTTTATTGATCCAGTTTCCTACCGTCACATTCTGCATCCAACTGTGACAAAATTTGATGAGAGGATTGCAAACTGTTGCCCCAAAGACGCAGTGCCAAAAGAGAGGGCAGCCCCACCCAAACCAAGTCTCCACTCTCCTGTAAAGGCTGCGGTCTGCTTATCTAATTTAAATTGGTTCTTTTGTTGTACTAACTCTGCCAAAAAAAAATCTTAAAATCTGGCCAAAATTGGCATAAAATGGGCACTGAAATACCACATTGTGTGCCTACAGTAAAACCCAACAAATTTTTATGGAAAACTCAAGAAATATCCAAGATTATCCAAAATATCCACCAAGAAGCAGAAAATTAGATATTTTACCTTTTCCTGATACTTTCTCAATCAATTTCTTTGGATTTTGGACACAATATGGAGTACTCCAATGCGTATTTTATGCCAACTTTGGCAGGATTTTACAGATTTTTTTGGTGGAGTTAGTCAAAAGAAAAAAAAAAAAAAACCTCCAATAGAGATACGCAGACGACAGCCTTACTCTCCCTGGGGCTGGAGGGCTCATTGGGGGAAGTGTTGCTCGATTGTCACACCAAACCAAATTGAATCCACGCTTTGGTCTCCAGACATTCCCTGTACCAGCAGCAGTACGGGAGCTGGAACTGAGTAACTCAAACACTCTCATTAATCAATGTATGGGCCACGTAGGTGTTCAAATGACCCCTACGTGATTTGAACACGCAACCTTTCGATCTGGAGTCGAATGCTCTACCATTAAGCTAATGAGTCCACACAATGGCCATCCCAAATCTAAATTATTACATTTTTGTCACACTCCTGTCACACTCTATGGAAATCATGCGCAATGGATTGTCATGACTTGTCCACTGCCAGATATCCTGCATTCCATAAAAGAGGAGAAGGAAAAGCGATGGGGTCTTTATCTTGCAAAGAGCCCTATCTCAAACACAATGAAAACAGTTAGTGGTGATGGGACAGACAGAATGCCACCAAACATCCCTCATTGAGGTGTCACTGGGGTGCTGCAGAAGGAGCTGTTGTTGCCAGTGACAAGGGGGGGAAAGAGAGAAGTGAGCAGACCATGTAGGGATTGGAAGGTCACCAGCTGGGAACTTGTGCATGGAAACACAAGCAATCAAGAATGCGCCACACCCAAATGCCCACAGCCACATCCACTTGACTTGACCAACAGGCTTTATCACATGTGTAAACAGTCTACTCTGAGTGAGTGAGTGGAAGGAGTGAATGAAGTGGAGATGTGTGCTTGTTGGTGGTCCTTCTCCCAACTTGAAGAGAAAGAGTTATGTATAACTTCCCCAACTTGGAGAGAAAGAGAAAAAGCTAGTAACCTCTTTTTTCTGCCACACATTCCTGCCACACCCACATCATCAAAAAGTCAGGGCGTTTGTCATTTTGGAGGGTCAAACATTAAAGCGAAAAGGGTTTGTATAGATCCTAGGTCGTCTAATGGTTAAGATTCCACCCTCTCACGGTGGCGATCGGGGTTCGATTCCCCGCCTGGGAGATTTCTGCAGTGGTCCAGACTACAAAGGCAGATGATAAAATCTCTTGTGCAATGTGTGTGGAATGCTTGTGACCATTGGGCAAAAGGTGTTTGCTTTCCAAAAGCAAGCAGCTAAGTGGCAGTTGTTCCTGGGCTTGTCTCATTCTTTCCACTAATTTTTGGACATTTTGAATTCATCCTGTGGCAGTTTTTCCCCATAGAGCAGCACCAAATCAACATGGAATTGCTGTTGTACTAGGTAACGTCCTCTCGCAATGAAGTGATCCGACAGTTGGGAGGGGGTGGGGGGAAATTTGCATTGTCAGGCCAGGCTCTTTCCCCAAATGCTTTTCTGTTTTTATTGGGAACAATCCATTGCTTTTCCTGTTTTACCATAAATTTGTACAGAAACGATTCCTTTTTTGTTCTTTCCTCTTTCTGGTCAGTCGCATGCGGCCTCCAAGCTTTTCACCAACTTTTCAAGGTATCTTGAAACAGATAAATGCAGCTCCCATTTTACCACCCTGTTGGGCGGTCTGACTCTGGTTTGTAGCAATGTTTTTCTTTCATTGCAACAATGACTTTTCAATGGAAACAGCAATATTCAACATCCCTACCAATGGCAGTATTATGCATTTTTGCATGAAACTGACTGACTACCACCCACATGCCAGCCAAAGTGTGCAAAAGTTTATCGTAAAATAGAACCGAACAAAATTTTTGTAAGTGTGACTAAGGTTTCAAACCCATACGTATCGTTGATAAATCACTTTTGAATATAGTAATTAAAGTTAAAGCTCCTTGTCCAAAAAATTTAAAAAAGATTTTCAAAAAGAGATCCAGCTGCTTTCCAGGTGCAAAGTTTGTTAAACAATTAATATTGTCATAATAGAAAATATCACGATATGTATTAATTTGAAACCTTAAGTGTGACAAGGCACATTCGTGATTGGAGGGAGGGGCCGGTGAGCAACTTCTTGATTGGAGGGAGGGGCTGGTGAGCAACCACGCGGCCTCAGCCTCCCTCTTCAATCAGAGCACAGCTTTTCTGTGGTGTGGCTGAACTTGGCTGAAAAGGACAATGTTTTCAATATTCTGACCAGAAAGGAAGCATGACAGAGAGTTCTGATGGGTCCAAAGATGCACAAGGGAGCGCCCGATGTGGGGGTCGAACCCACAGCCTTGTGATTGCAGAGGCCCTGTGTCGGGTTAGCTAAGAGTCACACGCTCTACCGATTGAGCTAACCAGGCTGTACTGATTTCGAGCCCACCACCTGCACCAGGCTAGATTTCAGATCCCTTTTTTGCCAATACTGACTAAAATGAAAGCAGTTTTGAGTTTTAACTTTTTCAAGTTCCTATTTCATAATATGGTGGCATATGCTGCTGAGCATTTGAGGATGCCTCTCCTGCAAACTGGGCAAACTTGCGCAGAAAATCATTGAAAGGAGAGAAAAAGTGCCAACTCTGCAATGCAACCAACAGGGACCATGCACCTTGCCTGCTTGACAAGAGAAACAACACGGGTCATTGCCAGTCTTGCTATAATAGTCAATTAGGCGAGTGTGACAGGCAAAGGGTAAAAATCTCTCCTATTTTATCTGCTTGAGCAGAGGAGGAGGAAAACTGTCTACCCTGGGTTTCCGTTCCACTTTATACACAGAGTATTTGTCAACAGTGCAAGCCAGCACCTGGGTCTGCATTGGAAGTTGCTAACAAAAGGTTCAGGGCCGTCTTGTCCCTCTTGATGCTAACCAGTCAGTTCCACCTAACATGAAGAAATGAAAGGATGGAAGAATAAAAAATTAGTGACAAGGCGACACAGATAAGAAAGAAAACATTAGAGATAAGAAGCATTTATAAGATTGTGTAAGCATATAAACAAGGGGCTCTCAAGTTACTCAGACGCTAATTGTAACTCAAGAGCCAATAGGAGCTCTTTAGGGCCTGCCACACACGAAATGCAGATTTGAACCTGGCCCAACTTGATTCAATGTTTTTGGACCCAAACACCAATTTTTGCAAAGCCAGACAAGTCTGATTATCCATGGGATTCAGCCGAGCCCAGCAAACGAGACAACAAGGGACAGCTTATAACTTGCCTTATAACAGAGTGTATGGGGTATGTGTGCAGAGCAGAGTGCACAGCAAGCAACCATCCATTGAGCTAGGCTATGTATATCTGCTGGATTTGTCTATTATGTTGCAGCCAACGGTACTTGCTTAGGTTCCAAATCGACACATGACATACGATAAATGTTGCGACAAGGATAGGGCATTCCAGCATCGGTTTATGTGGTATCGCGGTACGTTATTGCGAAATTTATCTCGTATGGATAATGAATAATTAGTATATTGCAGGGAATCAAACCTGGAACCCAATAACTATGCGCAGCTCTGTTACCATAACAATAGGAGGCCAAATGTCATGAGAACGTGTTGATTTGAAACATTAGTAATTGCCTTGACTGGGCTGTAGACAGAGTTGTCACTAGGGTGGTCTCATAAACAGGCCATGGCGTGACAGGAACTACTGCAGGGGACAGGTGCCTTGTATGATCCTGTCTCTCAGCCCACCAGCTGTGCTGCTGGCCCAGTTGAGGGGGATACCCTTGGGTGGCAGAGGATTTGTGAGTGACTGCCAGGGACAAACAATTGTACATCTGTCTCTGTACTTACGGGAGGTGGAGCAGTTGTCTACAAAGGAGGTGGGAGGCGGGAAGTGTCTGTCCTGTTCCCAGCTCAAGTCAGGGGAATGTTCCCTGTCAGGACTCAAAACCCTCTTGGCCTACCTCGCCAAGTCAACTTTACCAGGAGGAAGCAGCTTAGAGGAAATTCAGATTGACTGCAACAGACAGGGTCAGAGACAGTCTACTAGTCTAGGCAGACAACAAAGGACAAATTCAAATTAAGAAATAACACATAGACAAATGGAGCAGACACAGAATGTGTACTATTTGATCATAGTCCAGACCATTTGAGTACTACTAGTCACAGTAGCACACTGGTCCGTGGGTGGTGTACATGCTAAGTGCCAGTGTTATGCTTTTAGTACCAGCTTTGTAAAACCACAGATTTAAACGTAAAAAAAAAAAACGTGTAAAATCCAGCTTTGACAGGTTGTGTAGGGTAGGAAGCCCCTCTAACCCGGTCAGATCAACAGTTTGTGCAAACTGGTGGGTTGTTGTTGGGTTCTGGTTTTGGAACACCCTGTCTGATAGTTGAGATTTCTCAATATAGCAATTGAGCCAGGAAGTTGTGCAAAAATTTTGTGGTTGCAGAATGTCTATATGTTATATGTTGCCGAGTTGGTCTAAGGCACCAGATTATGGCTTTGGTCTCTCCAGAGGTGTGGGTTTGAATCCCACTCTGCTCAATTACACTGCCAGAATATCACCTTAGAATCCTTTCAACCCTGAGCCTTGATGATCTGCCTTTCGGTCCACATACAGGTTTTGATAGTTGAATGTATCTCCCAATTGCTGAGCAGACGAATAAATTTCAGGGAAAATTGGAAGAACAATTGAAATAATTGGGGAATGGGCAGAGCACCAATGAAGTCCAATGGCTGTGGGCTTGCACCTTTTGACCCACAATTTTTGGCCTTTCAGGAAAGAAGAAAAGAAGGAAGAAAGAAAGAAAAGAGAAAAAGGAAAAAACATAACAAAAGGAGAAAATGAAAGAAAGAACAATTTGGCAGGATGAATCACTCTTTCAGCCACACACCCCCTCCACCCAGTGTCTCTCCTGCCTCCAAATTTGGGGTGAACATAATTTGATGCTTTGAGGCCACATCAGTGCAGGGTCAGTGGATTGAAAGGTGGAAAAATGAGAGAAAAGGAAAATGAGTAAAAATAAGAATGAATAGGATAAATAAGGGGTGTGCCCCTTGTGCTTAGGCCCATTCAGCACAAGGAACATAGGATGCTCTTTTATAGTGATAAACACTAGAGCCTGTGAGGGATGTGATGAATGGTAATAAAGATAAAATAAATATAGGTGGTCACAACTGGGAAAGAGCTTTTAGGGAGACCCCAGCAAGACCATGATCAGTGAGGTTAGGAATCTCACAAAGTTCGCAGAGGCTGATTGGACTGAGGTTAGTGATGTCACCACCCCACGCAGCTTTCTTGGGTATGGGGAAGATGGAGGAAGATGCCCAAGAGTCTGGAATGTCAAGGAAGAGAAAAGAGCGAATGATGAGGGAGGAGAAGAATGCGAGAGCATCAGGACCAGCTGCAAGGAGAAGCTCTCTGGAGATTTGGGAGGGGCCTGGGGCTTTGTTTGAGGCAAGAGATGTGAGAGCGTTTTCGACGTCGTTGGCAGAAGGGGGCAGCATAACCGTGGAGAAAAGATCTGGGGGGATGTAGGAACGGGGTTGCATCTCAGAGTGAAATGGAGAGGATAGTGGGAAGGGAGTGAGGGTATGAGGGAGAAACCAGTGTTCAACCTGTTGTTGGCAGATACCAGGGACAAGGTCGGGATCGTGGGTGATTGAGGGACCTTCGTCAGTAGTATAGCAAATGTGGTCGATGCTGGAGTTGCTGCGTGTGTGATTGAGGATGTTGTTGAGGACAATCTTGCCAGAAGAGAAAAGGTCATGTCTATGTGCGAGAGCTGGGGCAATGTCCTCCATTTTGTGCTTTTCTGCTGCCCGGCATTGGGCACGGTAGATGGCCTGGTGATGGCGGTTGAGGACGGGGAGTAAAACATCACAATAGTCAGTTGTGTCAAAGAAGCGGGCTTTGTACTGAGAGTGGATGTGGGACAAGAAGGAGTAAGACGGATCTGCGCCCCACTCAGATGGGGTCAAAGGAATGGAAAGGAAGATGTTAGCCAGATCTTGCGCAGGGTCTTTGGCAAGTGCCCACAGTTTCTCTACTTTCCAATGTGCAATGAGAAATGGTTTGGCGCAGCAATCTATCTTTGGCGCTACTGAGGAGGTTCCCTTGTGAGGAAGGAACTTTTTGCCAAGCTGAGGCAGCAACTTGTGAAATGATGTGGAGAGTGTGTCAAGAGATTTGCACCATTTTCTCAGATTGGGGGTCAGCAGGCCAGTAAATATTTCGCAGGAGGATGGAGCGTCAAAAGATAAGGTGAGGGCAATGGCACGAGTTCCAAAGTGGGAGACGTCAGTGATGTGTGGTGCCAGGGAAGATGAAATGATGAAACCAACGCAGCATGACGGGAGGGGGTGGAGGATACGAAGAAACCTTTGTAATTCCTAGTGATGTGACGAATGGGTTGGATGGTCTCTGTGTTAGAGCAGCCAGTTTCTTGAATGGCAAGGATGGAGGTTTTGGTGTGATCAAGCCAGTGGAATATAGATGCAGCCTTGGTGGGGAAGCACATCAGATGTTCCAAGTTGCAAAGTGAGGGAGGGGTGGTGTTGTTGGGGGTGGTGTGCTAGACACAGGGCTAGTTGACAAAGCTGACTAAGGGGTGCAGGAGGTCCTGCTAATAATGTCTCTGTTTTTTTTTCTTCTTTTTTTTTTTTGGAGAAATAAGAGTGATATCAACAGCAAAGGGGCTTTCACAAAAGAATGAATAAGGATATTGGTCAAGTTGAGGCAGTGTTCCTGGTTTTTGAGGCAGTTTTTGGGGCAGGTTTGGCAGCAGGTTTGGCAGCAGGTTTGAGGGCAGGTTTGCGGGCAGGTTTGGGGGCAGTTCTGTTGGGAGGAGTTGAAGAGGAACTGGAGCTTGAGCGTGTGGTGACAGCTGATCGAGCTGGGACAGTAGCAGCAGAAGAAGGTTCAGTCCTCATCAATCAGGTCATTGTACTTCAACCATTCTTCAATTGTCTGGAGGTGGGAGCTGAGGAGTTGGGAGGTTGTGTGCACTGCAGTGAGGCGGCTGTCCAATTGTGCAGTTAGTGGCTCCAGTGTGGTGACTTGCTCATTTACGTTGTGGATGGCACCAGCATGGTTTTTGAGTGAAGTATCCAAGTTGGCTGCAGCAGCTGCAAGTCTCTGAATGTCATGGTCCACCTTTGCTAGGCCATGTTCCAGTGCCGCAGGAATTGGCTCAAGTTGGGTAAGCTGAGTGGTGAGTGTGAGGACGACAGGCTGTTGAGCCTGTGACCTCAAATAGATTAAGTGTATACTGTTATGAATCACCCTCTGGAAACCTCTGGAACCTTCTAGAACATTCCTTCATGGAACCTTGTGGAACCTTCTGGAACCTTGTTTGCTTTCCTGACTTGTCTTGCTGTCATTGGCATCATTGGTATCATTGTATTACTAATTGATCTTTCTGTAACTTTCTTTGAGTCTTGACAAGGAAGACTCTCAAAAGGTATAAAAGGGGGATGGGGGACTGTCCCATCCTTCAAGTGAATTATTGTTTCCAATACAATCATCACTCCTCTCAGTTCCTTGTCTGCCTTGTCCTGTCCTGCCCTGTTCCTGACATCATAATTCACTTCACCCTCTCCTACTACTCTCTGCCATCATGTCTGACCCAAACAACACCTTCCCTGATGCAACTGCCTTCCAAGCCTTGATGGACCAATTACAAGCCCTTTCAAGACAGACACAGCAACTTCAAGAACAAGTCCTTCACCAGCAGCACCAGCTTCAACAACAACTTCACCAACAAGAACATCAAGCTCTTCCCCTGCCCCAAGCCAACCAAGCAAGAGAGCCCAAGGTTCCCAGCCCTGACAAGTTCACTGGGCTGGCCAAAGACCTTAGGAACT
>JAIVFJ010000279.1:0-79249 GCA_025765615.1 Zopfochytrium polystomum | reverse complement strand
TGGCTCTCTACAAGAAAAGGGCTACCGCTCTAAACAAGTCCACTGGTCCACCAAGCCGCTACCTAGCATGTCTTCTTCGACCCCCAAGTGCTGTCCGCTTTCTCTTACGGCTACAGGCTTGGGAACTGCATGTGGAAGAAGTCATCAAGCCGGTCATGGCATACAATCTTGTTGCCAGCTTCCTCAAGCCTGATTACTTCGGTACGTTCAACGAGCACTGCACCAAGGTCGGCATCGGCGCTGCTCCTCCCAGTATTGGTTCTCCCCCTGAATCCTCTGCAACGGCGGAGGCCAAGGCTGCGTACAGTGAGATGTACCGTCTGCACCACGCTGCCCTTGACAAGTACCACACTGGTATACGCCAAGAACACAAGACCTACAGGGAGCTTGAGGCCCAACACGACAAGGCGGTTGCTACCCTCGACCTGCTCGCGCATCGAGGATGTGCGCTCCATGAATGCAGCAAACATCACCAACTGCGCTGATCGGTACAAGTGGCTCAATGACAAGTACGCCCTGCAGGACCACACTGGTTCACAGCAGGACAAGTGGCTTGCGACTTACAGTCGTTTGGCAAAACCCAGAGACTCTGGTCCGGCAGTCCAGGAGTGGTACACCACTCTGACCACACTGGTCACGGATTGGCCAAAGCATTTCAAATGTACTGCCACCACTTGCAGGGGTGTGACAAACATCCTGCGTTCTGCCATCATCCACAAAGCAAGGGAAACGCTGCCTGGACATGAAATCTTCTCTGGCGTTCGTCAAAATCTTCTCAAGGGGCTGTCAGGCTACGCCAACACCAGCGATCTCGTCAAGGAGTTGACAAACTGCCACACGCTGTACCAGCAAAGCAAAGAGAAGAACAGCAGACACTCTGCTCACCATGGCACTTCTGAGATGGAAACAGCTGCTTCAGCAAAGACCTCAGTGGCAACCAAGAAGCGCAAGATCGGTGAGGCACTCAACGGCAAGCCTACTTGTGACCTTCATGGAATCTGGGTCTCACACTCTCGCGAGGAATGCCTCAAGTTCCCTCACGGGAAGTCAGAGCCGGCTCGCCCTGCAAAGAAGGCCAAGGGCAAGCAGCCTGCACACGCCAAAGAAGCCAAGGCCACGCCAGCTGATTCCAAGAAAGCTACTGAGACTGCCAAGATTGCACGTGAGGTGGCGCTAAAGAACACCACCAAGCCTCTTGCGCAGCCTCTGAGGATTCTCCTCCCCACAAATGCTACAGGATGGATACTCCACCACCGCCTACTGAAGCAGAAGACGTCGAAATGTTGGAGTTCAGTACTGAGGGTGCTGCGCGCCTTGCAGACACATCAGCTCTAGACGACTTCCTTTCAGTAGAAAGGGCACTTGCGGCACGGGAGTTTGAAATTGGAACATGCCAGGCCGTTGAGGTGGAGGAGGAATTTGAAGTGGAACTCACAGTTACACTTCTTGACGGCAGAATGGATCCAGACTGGATCACTGACAACATTGTCTCAAACGTCGGCTACAAAGTGATGTACGAATCTGGACGTTTCCTCTACCGCAACGTCACCTACCGCCGCATCTATGAGACTGCGCTGATGGCAAGACTTGCTGGCGGCAACCCACACCAGGTCATCCTTGACTCTGGGGCTTCCAGGACAATGTCGCCTTGTGAAGAGCACTTCACAAACTTGCGGCCCACCTCCCAGCAGATCAAAACAGCTGACGGCTTTACAACTGCCACTGGAGTGGGCGACTTCACCCTGTTCGTTAACGGAAGAGCTCTCATCATGAGGAACTCGCTCTATGTGCCAGAGTTCTCAGACACTCTACTCTCAGTTCAGCAAATCGTGCGGCAGACAGGTCACAACGTGACTTTCACAGCAGACACAGCCCTATTGCATCCTCGGGTACATGGTTCAGACTTTACCATTGCTCACAGGGACACAGGAATGTTTATGTTGTGGACCCTTCTCTTCTGACGGGACATACTGGTCTCGACAGGGCAGAACTTGGAAGGGACGCGCCGACTCCTTCGGGGGACGCCCCAGGTGAGTCGCAACAGCAAACTGCTCCTTTGCAAACTGCAACCCAACTTTAAGTCAAACTGACCCAGACCCTTTACCAAACCCTCAGAACATTGAAGCAGTCCGAGCTCTTCACAAGAAATTTGGTCACCTGTCTTTATCTTCTTTGAAGCGTACTTGGTCAAATCTGAATAAAGTTGGTCATTCATTTTTCCTCATTCATGACATTCCCTGCGTGACATGTGATGTTGGGAAATTGAAAGCTTCGCCTATCCACTCCACTTCCAGACCAAACACCACACTGCTTGGTCGTTTACACACTGATGCTGTCCCACTGCCCGCACGTGGACACCATGGTGAAAAACATTGGCAACTGGTTGTGGAAGAGTCAACCCCGTTGGCTTGACATTGAGTTCCCTCACTCTTTGTTCTTCGACGCGCACAGAGGCCGGTCTCCGATCGAAAGGTTTTGAACAACAACATGGCAACTTCACATCTGTGCGCTGTGACAGGGGGGAAATCTCAAGATGGTAGAATTCAAAACTTGGGGCCATACTCGGCATACTCCATGTTTTTAGAACCTAGTCCTGCATTCACCAAGGAATTCATGGGCTGGTAGAACGTCGTCAACACTTCTCAAGGATGGTCACACTGCATGCTTAGATCCTATTGCCCCACTCTTTCTTTGTGTATGCAGTCCGCTAAACCAGCAACATCAAGAACAGGGTTGCCCACGCTTACACTAAGAAACACCTTACGACGCTTGTACGGTGAAGCCAAATGTTGATCACATCGAACCTTTGGCTGTTTGGTTTCGCCACCGTATCCCAAGGAAAGCGAACAGCTAAACATCCTGACAAAGGGGCGCCAGGCATATTCTTAGGGTATAAAGGAAACACTCTTCCAGTTGTCTACGACTTGAAAACTCAGAGAATATCGGAAACACTTCCATGTCCCTTTCACGAAAATGTTTTTCCTGGCATGTGCGGAATTGGAGACAGTTCCTTCATGGACTCCCGCTTGAAGGAATGGGGACCAGTCCAACCCACAGCTCAGGATTTCCAATATCTTTCCTCCTCGTTGCATACCCCTGCTATGTCCACTGATCCAGATGTGGACACATCCTGACGCTCTGTTCTGACTCACAAGAAGACTGATGTACCACCTGCAGAATCACAGGGGGGAGATCTACAGCCGGGTATGCTATACGACGCATCTGATTCTGAACCAGAGTCAATACCTGATGAACAGGAAATCCCTCCTAGGGAGCGCTTCAACTTCCCTGACATTCTTGCTTTGCCAGAGTCAACAGGGGATGGCAACAAATCCACCACATCATACCACGAGAGCCATCAGGTTTACGTGACTACCTGGCATTGAAGGCAAACCTTTGTAACTACGAACAAAAACCATCAATTGCCACAAGTCCTTCCACTTACAGTCGGAAAACACTCCAGCGCTTTAACTGCAAGAATTCGTAAACTACGGAATAGCCACGGGACAATTTCGTGAACTCTACCAAACGCTCAAAGCATACACTGTGCTTGAGCCAGAGGAAGTCACAGCATATCCAACAGAAAGGATCCACCAGCGGGACCTTACCACCACTCCCTGCTTCACATAAAGAGGCCATGCGTTCTCCTTTTGCAAAGTATTGGAAGGCAGCTCAACTCTCAGAGATCAATTCGATCACATCAAAGCATGTCTGGGACTTAGTGGCTCGACCTAAAGGGCGTAAGATACTCAAGCCCAAATGGGTTTTTTGCCTACAAGTTTGACAGTGAAGGGTACCTTGAACGCTTCAAGGCTCGCCTTGTTGGTCGGGGTTACACTCAGATCTTTGGTCAGGACTACAATGAGACCTTCTCCCCTGTCGTCCGCAGCTCCTCCATAAGGGCAATCCTTGCTATCTCGTTGCTGTTTGACCTCATACTTGCAGGCCTTGATGTCGAAACCACATACTTGAACGCCAAACTGGACATTGAAAACTTCATGGAACAACCAGAAGGCTTTGAGATACGTGGTGCAGACGGGATACTTCTTGTCTGTTTACTCAGGAAGAGTCTGTACAGACTGCACCAGTCTGGTCGACAGTGGTACAAAACAATCCGCGACTTCCTAGTAGAAATTGGATTTACGCAATTGAAGACTGACCACTGTGTCTTTGTGCAAAGGCACCCTGATGGAAAGGTCAAGACCATCATCACTCTATACGTAGATGACATCCTCATCTTCAGTCACACTGAAGAAGAAATTGCCAAAATTCTTTCTCTGATCAAATCAAAGTTCAAAATCCGCAAGGACCTCAACCCAAAGTTGCTGTTGGCATCCAAGTTGAGAAAATCAAAGATGGAATCTTTATTGGACAGAAAAACTACACACAGCATGTCTTGGAGGAAGCAAACTAACTGGTGTGACGATGAAGGCTTACCTGTCAAATCAAAGCAACTCCCATGTCCACGACATGGATACATGATGTGGACTCTGGAAAACTTCCACAAAAAGAGTCGGAATACTTCCGAAGCACACTCATGCAACTTGCTTACCTTGCAAACTTGACGCGCCCTGACATTGCGTATGCTGTGAATACACTTGCACAATACCAGTCCTGCTCCAACCCATTCAGATTCCCTTGCGCTTGACAGATTACTGCGATACGTCCGCGCTACCTGGGATCATGGACTTTTCTACCAGAAGGGAGACTCCCAGATGACATGCATCACCAATGCAACGCTCCCAGAGGTAGAGAAAGCTGCGGGTATTTCTTACCCAGAGTGGGATGAACCACATGGCTACGCTGATGCCAGCTATGCTGAAGAGGATGGACGCAAGTCGAGGTCAGGGCATGTGTTCATGCTTGCGGGGGTGCTATTACATGGTACAGCAAGAAACAATCAGTTGTCGCTTTGTCCTCAACTGAGGCGGAATACTTCTCCCTTACTGAGGCCATCAAAGAGGCAATCTGGCTACGAATGCTCTTCCAGGAGCTGGGTATGGATTTAAATAAGCCCACTACTGTTTTTTGAAGACAATCGTTCAACCATAGCTATTGCTATGAATCCCAATACACCATGGTCGGGTCAAACACTTTGACGTGAGGTTGCATTTCATACGGGACCACTTGGAGAAAAAGGAGGTTCAACTCATTCATTGCCCCAACGGACATGATGATTGCTGACCTTCTCACCAAAGCTCTTCCTGCAGCTCAACATGCAAAGCTTGCATCACTGATGGGAATTTGCAGTCTCGCCGACCTCCAAGGTGTAAGCGTGGTGCCCACGCTCAAATCAGCACAACGCTTAGTCTAAAGGCTCTCTCTGGCTTCTCCAGCTACACTTGTGGGTTCATTGCAGGTTTTCACAAGTGTAGGGGGGTACATGGGTGGGTTCGAGTCCCACTGCTTGGCTGGCATTGTTGGACAGCCATGTACTCCAGGAGAAACAGTTGCCCCCTCTCTTTCTATTGCGGGGGTGTGTTGAGATTCGACCCACGGGGTACACTACGCCCGTTACTGATGATCCCTTTGAGAACTCCATCCAATCACATTGGATGGGGTGTTTGAAGGGCTCAGTAGATTCAATACTTGAATGGGGCGCTCGGAAGGGCTAATCTGTTCTCAATAAAAAGAGATAGGCAAAGGCGGCTGTTGTTCTAGCTTTGTTCATCCTACCGGTAGGAACAATGCAATTAGAACATGCACAAAAACGCGCAAACTACGCACTCTGCACATGTAACACAGCACAGCAAGCATGCAGAAGCAGTGTACCACTGCCCCAGGCTCCGGAATTCCGCTCTCTGCACCGGAATTCCGCCCCTTTTGCATCGGAATTCCGCTTCCTGATCTGGAATTCCTCTCTCTGCACCGGAATTCCGCTTCCTGATCTGGAATTCCAGCTTTCCTGCTGTGCTGTGCAATCTGAGCAATGCAACAGGCATTTAGGAATCAGGGATTGCACCAATCACTGCATTTCTAAAAATGAGATAAAAACTGAGCTCACCAGAGATTGCACCAATCATTGGATTTCTAAAAACAAGGAAAAAAGCGGCTTGTTTCCCAAACAAGCTTCCTGATTTGGAAACAACCAAACCAATTTACAAGCAACTGTTTCTCAAACAAGCTGTAAATTGGTTCCTGGTGGTACTCAGCCCAGACAAAGTGCTCAGCCCAAGGTGGTACTCAGCCCTGGCTGGTACTTAGCCCTGGGTGGTGCACAGCCCAGGCTGGTACTCAGCCCTGGGTGGTGCTCAGCCCAGGCTGGTACTTAGCCCTGGCTGGTACTCAGCCCTGAGTGATGCCCAGCCCTGGGTGGTACTCAGCCCTGAATGGGTACTTAGCCCAGGCTGGGGGTTGGTGCTCAGCCTGTTTTATCTCATTTCTGTGGCCTGCTCTGTGCAGCCCACTGCTCCTCTGTTTTCTGATGGCTCCAACCTGCAGGAGTATAAAAGCAGCAACCTCTCACAGAGATCAAAAAAAAAAAAAAAAGGAATCCAACCCCCTCCTTGCTGCTTTGACAGAATCCAGTGCAAAACAAGCCAATCTCTCTTCCTCCATTTGCTCTCTTCCATCTCTGCCCACTCACTCCTCTTCCTCCTCTATTCTCTCACTCCTCTCCCTTTTCCATCATCACTGTTCTCTCTCTCTCTCTCTCTCTTCATACCCACACACACCAAGTCCCTCCAGTCCTGGGTGGGATGTCACCTTCTTTATCTTCTTGAAGCGTACTTGGTCAAATCTGAATAAAGTTGGTCATTCATTTTTCCTCATTCATGACATTCCCTGCGTGACATGTGATGTTGGGAAATTGAAAGCTTCGCCTATCCACTCCACTTCCAGACCAAACACCACACTGCTTGGTCGTTTACACACTGATGCTGTCCCACTGCCCGCACGTGGACACCATGGTGAAAAACATTGGCAACTGGTTGTGGAAGAGTCAACCCGTTGGCTTGACATTGAGTTCCTCAACTCTTTGTCCGACGCGCCCACAAGATTCCGGTCTACGATCGAAAGGTTTGAACAACAACATGGCAAACATATCACATCTGTGCGCTGTGACAGGGGGGAAATCTTCAAAGATGGAGAATTCAAAACTTGGGCCAATACTCGGCATCCTCCTATTGTTTTAGAACCTAGTCCTGCATTCACCAAGGAATTCAATGGGCTGGTAGAACGTCAGGTCAACACTCTCAAAGACATGGCACACTGCATGCTCTTAGAGTCACGATTGCCCCACTCTTTCTTTGTGTATGCAGTCCGCTACGCAGCATACATCAAGAACAGGGTTTACCACTCTTACACTAAGAAAACACCTTACTGAAGCTTGGTACGGTGAAAAGCCAAATGTTGATCACATCCGCACCTTTGGCTGTTTGGTTATCCACCGTATCCCAAAGGAAAGCGAACGCTTAAACATCCTGACAAAGGGGCGCCAGGCATATTCTTAGGGTATAAAGGAAACACTCTTCCAGTAGTCTACGACTTGAAAACCCAGAGAATATCGGAACACTTCCATGTCTCCTTTCACGAAAATGTTTTTCCTGGCATTGTGCGGAACTGGAGACAGTTCCTTCATGACTCCCGCTTGAAGGAATGGGGACCAGTCCAACCCACAGCTCAGGATTTCCAATATCTTTCCACCTCGCTGCATACCCCTGCTATGTCCACTGATCCAGATGTGGCACATCCTGACGCTCTGTCTGACTCACAAGAAGACGATGTACCACCTGCAGAATCACAGGGGGGAGATCTACAGCCGGGTATGCTATACGACGCTTCTGATTCTGAACCAGAGTCAATACCTGATGAACAGGAAATCCCTCCTAGGGAGCGCTCAACTTCCCCTGACATTCTAGCTTTGCCAGAGTCAACAGGGGAGGCAACAAATCCCCCAATCATACCACGAGAGCCATCAGGTTTACGTGACTACCTGGCATTGAAGGCAAACCTTTGTAAACTACGAACAAAACCATCAATTGCCACAAGTCCTTCCACTTACAGTCGGAAAACACTCCGCGCTCTAACTGCAAGAATTCGTAAACTACGAATAGCACGGGGACAATTTCGTGAACTCTACCAAACGCTCAAAGCATACACTGTGCTTGAGCCAGAGGAAGTCACAGCATATCCAACAGAAAGGATCCACCAGCGGGACTTACCGCCACTCCCTGCTTCGCATAAAGAGGCCATGCGTTCTCCTTTTGCAAAGTATTGGAAGGCAGCTCCAACTCTCAGAGATCAATTCGATCACATCAAAGCATGTCTGGGACTTAGTGGCTCGACCTAAAGGGCGTAAGATACTCAAGCCCAAATGGGTTTTTGCCTACAAGTTTGACAGTGAAGGGTACCTTGAACGCTTCAAGGCTCGCCTTGTTGGTCGGGGTTACACTCAGATCTTTGGTCAGGACTACAATGAGACCTTCTCCCCTGTCGTCCGCAGCTCCTCCATAAGGGCAATCCTTGCTATCTCGTTGCTGTTTGACCTCATACTTGCAGGCCTTGATGTCGAAACCGCATACTTGAACGCCAAACTGGACATTGAAAACTTCATGGAACAACCAGAAGGCTTTGAGATACGTGGTGCAGACGGGATACTTCTTGTCTGTTTACTCAGGAAGAGTCTGTACGGACTGCACCAGTCTGGTCGACAGTGGTACAAAACAATCCGCGACTTCCTAGTAGGAAATTGGATTTACGCAATTGAAGACTGACCACTGTGTCTTTGTGCAAAGGCACCCTGATGGAAAGGTCAAGACCATCATCACTCTATACGTAGATGACATCCTCATCTTCAGTCACACTGAAGAAGAAATTGCCAAAATTCTTTCTCTGATCAAATCAAAGTTCAAAATCCGCGAGGACCTCAACCCAAAAGTTGCTGTTGGCATCCAAGTTGAGAAAATCAAAGATGGAATCTTTATTGGACAGAAAAACTACACACAGCATGTCTTGGAGGAAGCAAACTACTGGTGTGACGATGAAGGCTTACCTGTCAAAATCAAAGCAACTCCCATGTCCACGACATGGATGCACGATGTGGACTCTGGAAAACTTCCACAAAAAGAGTCGGAATACTTCCGAAGCACACTCATGCAACTTGCTTACCTTGCAAACTTGACGCGCCCTGACATTGCGTATGCTGTGAATACACTTGCACAATACCAGTCCACTCCAACCCATTCAGATTCCCTTGCGCTTGACAGATTGCTGCGATATGTCCGCGCTACCTGGGATCATGGACTTTTCTACCAAAAGGGAGACTCCCAGATGACATGCATCACCAATGCAACGCTCCCAGAGGTAGAAAAAGCTGCGGGTATTTCTTACCCAGAGTGGGATGAACCACATGGCTACGCTGATGCCAGCTATGCTGAAGAGGATGGACGCAAGTCGAGGTCAGGGCATGTGTTCATGCTTTGCGGGGGTGCTATTACATGGTACAGCAAGAAACAATCAGTTGTTGCTTTGTCCTCAACTGAGGCGGAATACTTCTCCCTTACTGAGGCCATCAAAGAGGCAATCTGGCTACGAATGCTCTTCCAGGAGCTGGGTATGGATTTAAATAAGCCCACTACTGTTTTTGAAGACAATCGTTCAACCATAGCTATTGCTATGAATCCAATACACCATGGTCGGGTCAAACACTTTGACGTGAGGTTGCATTTCATACGGGACCACTTGGAGAAAAAGGAGGTTCAACTCATTCATTGCCCAACGGACATGATGATTGCTGACCTTCTCACCAAAGCTCTTCCTGCAGCTCAACATGCAAAGCTTGCATCACTGATGGGAATTTGCAGTCTCGCCGACCTCCAAGGTGTAAGCGTGGTGCCCACGCTCAAATCAGCACAACGCTTAGTCTAAAGGCTCTCTCTGGCTTCTCCAGCTACACTTGTGGGTTCATGCAGGTTTTCACAAGTGTAGGGGGGTACATGGGTGGGTTCGAGTCCCACTGCTTGGCTGGCATTGTTGGACAGCCATGTACTCCAGGAGAAACAGTTGCCCCCTCTCTTTCTATTGCGGGGGTGTGTTGAGATTCGACCCACGGGGTACACTACGCCCGTTACTGATGATCCCTTTGAGAACTCCATCCAATCACATTGGATGGGGTGTTTGAAGGGCTCAGTAGATTCAATACTTGAATGGGGCGCTCGGAAGGGCTAATCTGTTCTCAATAAAAAGAGATAGGCAAAGGCGGCTGTTGTTCTAGCTTTGTTCATCCTACCGGTAGGAACAATGCAATTAGAACATGCACAAAAACGCGCAAACTACGCACTCTGCACATATAACACAGCACAGCAAGCATGCAGAAGCAGTGTACCACTGCCCCAGGCTCCGGAATTCCGCTCTCTGCACCGGAATTCCGCCCTTTTGCATCGGAATTCCGCTTCCTGATCTGGAATTCCTCTCTCTGCACCGGAATTCCGCTTCCTGATCTGGAATTCCAGCTTTCCTGCTGTGCTGTGCAATCTGAGCAATGCAACAGGCATTTAGGAATCAGGGATTGCACCAATCACTGCATTTCTAAAAATGAGATAAAAACTGAGCTCACCAGAGATTGCACCAATCATTGGATTTCTAAAAACAAGGAAAAAAGCGGCTTGTTTCCCAAACAAGCTTCCTGATTTGGAAACAACCAAACCAATTTACAAGCAACTGTTTCTCAAACAAGCTGTAAATTGGTTCCTGGTGGTACTCAGCCCAGACAAAGTGCTCAGCCCAAGGTGGTACTCAGCCCTGGCTGGTACTTAGCCCTAGGTGGTGCACAGCCCAGGCTGGTACTCAGCCCTGGGTGGTGCTCAGCCCAGGCTGGTACTTAGCCCTGGCTGGTGCTCAGCCCTGAGTGATGCCCAGCCCTGGGTGGTACTCAGCCCTGAATGGGTACTTAGCCCAGGCTGGGGGTTGGTGCTCAGCCAGTTTTATCTCATTTCTGTGGCCTGCTCTGTGCAGCCCACTGCTCCCTCTGTTTTCTGATGGCTCCAACCTGCAGGAGTATAAAAGCAGCAACCTCTCACAGAGATCAAACAAGGAATCCAACCCCCTCCTTGCTGCTTTGACAGAATCCAGTGCAAAACAAGCCACTCTCTCTTCCTCCATTTGCTCTCTCTTCCATCTCTGCCCACTCACTCCACTCTCCTCTCTACATCCTCTCACTCCTCTCCCTTTTCCATCATCACTGCTCTCTCTCTCTCTCTCTCTCTCTTCATCCCCACACACACCAAGTCCCTCCAGTCCTGGGTGGGATTTCATCACTCGATAACCCATGATGCGACTCATGAATATGGCGATGGTTGGAGCAAGAGAGTTCACAGCCAAGAATTCATCTGCACCGAGTGATCGAAGATGCTCGAGGATGACAGTGTCGCGATGACGCGTCCACGCCGTGTAGGACACACCGGAAAAACGAATGGGGTTTGCACTTGCCATCTTCTTTGTGTTGGTGATTGCGCCTGGCGTGTCAGAAGGGCACCAACAGACTTGAGTCGGCGTGGAGTGATAAAGCTTGTTTAGAGTGTGAGCCCCTCTCTTGTTAAGAGCGAAGCGCCCTTTGTTGCCAAAGTAGATGGAGAGCCGATGCTCTCAGACAGATTGGTCTTGTTTAGAGTGCAGAGCACACCCTTTTCTTGTAAGAGCGAAGCGCCCTATACGAACGAGGTATCGACCCGAGGTAGAACTTGAAGAGCTTCGCAGGTCAAGGTAGAGGGTATGTTGACTCAGATAAGAATAATGGTTTTTGTTTGTTGTATTTGAGGGTAGAGAGAGAGCAGGCAGATGTGATCAGGATCTGGGATGATGCTTCTCTGGAGCTGCTGGGGCTCCCCCTTTTATACTGCAGGTGGTCTCAGGAATCAGACTTTGGTGATAGTCTTTTAGCTCTGAGAGATAGAGTTTAGACTTTGAGGAGTCAGGAGGCAGGCATGACATCATTGTTGCATCACGCTGATTTGGCCAGAACTTCCATGGAGTTATGTGTGCAAAGAAGTAAGTCAGGCTCCCTGTCAAGCTCCTGTAATCATTCCTATCAAATTGCAAGAGTGAAGCACACTGATGTGGTCTACCCAGACTGGGGATTGAAACCACCTCTAAGCACTCGTACAGTGTCAGAGATTGAGAAAGTGTAGATGACACTGGGATCAGTCCTTATGCCATCTTAACTTATCGTTACTCTTCAAGACAGGTCAGAGGATCTTAAAAGGTGTAGGTAATGTGTGCAAACTCCAACAAAGGGAGCCTTGCTGAATCATAGTGCCATCGGGGAAGGAAGGGGATGGGCCAAAAGCTGTGATGACAGAGGAACGAAAACGACGTTGGGAATTGACACGCATGCGAACATAAGAAGAGGGAAGGTGAATACGTTCCCAGGAGGCAATGAGGCCAGCAACAGGGGCGCTGTCAAAAGCTTTCTTAACGTCGTTGAGGAGAAGGTATAAGGGCTGTTTAGTGGAATGGGCAAGGTCAAGGGCGTAGCGTACAAGGTGGAGAGGTGGGTCAGGAGAAGAGCCAGGTAGGGCAGAGAAGTTGCGACCAAGGAGTACATTGTGAGAAGAGAGGATGGAAGAGATACGAGAAAGACGGATGGATTGAACAACTTTGGCAGCAAGTTCGCAGAGGCTGATTGGATGGAGGTTAGTGATGTCACCACCCCACGCAGCTTTCTTGGGTATGGGGAAGATGGAGGAAGATGCCCAAGAGTCCGGGATGTCAAGGAAGAGAAAAGAGCAAATGATGAGGGAGGAGAAGAATGCAAGAGCATCAGGACCAGCTGCGAGGAGAAGCTCTCTGGAGATTTGGGAGGGGCCTGGGGCTTTGTTTGAGGCAAGAGATGTGAGAGCGTTTTTGATGTCGTTGGCGGAAGGGGGCAGCATAACCTGTCAAAGGAATGGAAGGGAAGATGTTAGCCAGATCATGCGCAGGGTCTTTGGCAAGTGCCCACAGTTTCTCTACTTTCCAACATGCAACAAGGAATGGTTTGGCACGGCAATCTATCTTTGGCGCTACTGAGGAGGTTCCCTTGTGAGGAAGGAATTTTTGCCAAGCCGAAGCAGTAACTCGTGAAATGATGTGGAGAGTGTGTCAAGTTGGCTGACGAGGAGTGATGCACGTTCTGGGGAGGGGTATTGAAAGGGTAGGGATGGAGAATGGAGGAACTCAAGCTCGGAGGGGAGAAGAATGCTGTCCAAGGCTGCAAGGACTGCTGAGAGGGGGGCAAGCTCAACTGAGACGGCTGAAGTGTAATTGTCGAGTTGCTCCTCTGAAGCTTCCAGAGGTTTGATAACCTGCTGGCGCAGAGGGGAGAAGGGAAAAGTGTGGAAGGGGGAGGAAGCAAGAATTATGTTGAAGGGGAGGTGGTCTGAAGTGTCAGTGAGATGGGGCTCTTCAAGTGGAGAAGAAATGTTAGCTTCAGTGACGTAGTCAAGAGCAGGTGGTGAGAGCCAAATGCTGTCCAAACGAGAGGAGTAGGAGCCAGCAGTGTGTGTGCAAGAGGGTAAGTCTGGGTGCAGGTGTCGAAAGGAATCAAAAAAGCCTTTCAGGGAGAGGGTGGGGAGGAACCCATGGCGGGAAGAAGGTGTGTGGGCTCTGGTGGAGTGGTCAAGGGGGTCAGTGATGGCATTCCAGTCACCAAACCAGTAGGCTTGGTGGGGTGAGGTGGAGTCAGATGAGGCAAGAGAGTTGCACCATTTTTGCAAGTCAGGGAGTTCCTCAGATTGGGGGTCAGCAGGCCAGTAAATATTTCGCAGGAGGATGGAGCGTCGAGCAAAAGATAAGGTGAGGGCAATGGCACAAGTTCCAAAGTGGGAGACGTCAGTGATGTGTGGTGCCAGGGAAGATGAAATGATGAAACCAACGCCAGCGTGACGGGAGGGGGTGGAGGATATGAAGAAACCTTTGTAATTCCTAGTGATGTGACGAATGGAGTGGGTGGCCTCTGTGTCGAGGAGCCAGTTTCTTGAATGGCAAGGATGGTGGTTTTGGTGTGATCAAGCCAGTGGAAGATAGATGCAGCCTTGGTGGGGAAGGCACGACGGATGTTCCAAGTTGCAAAGTGAGGGAGGTGTTGTTGGGGGTGGTGTGCTAGGCACAGGGCTAGTTGACATAGTTGACTAAGGGGTGCAGGAAGTCCTGCTAATAATGTCTCTGTTTTTTTTTTCTTTTGAAGAAATAAGAGTGATATCAATAGCAAAGGGGCTTTCAAAAAGAATGAATAAGAATATTGGTCAAGTTGAGGCAGTGTTCCTGGTTTTTGAGGCAGTTTTTGGGGCAGGTTTGGCAGCAGGTTTGGGGGCAGGTTTGGGGGCAGTTCTGTTGGGTGGAGTTGAAGAGGAACTGGAGCTTGAGTGTGTGATGACAGCTGATCGAGCTGGGACAGTAGTAGTAGAAGAAGGTTCAATGGAGGAACGGTCGTCAAGGTCCTCATCAATTGGGTCATTGTATTTCAACCATTCTTCAATTGTCCGGAGGCGAGAGCTGAGGAGCTGGGTGGTCATGTCCACTGTGGTGAGGCGGCTGTCCAATTGTGCAGTGAGTGGCTCCAGTGTGGTGACTCGCTGATTTAGGTTGTGGATGGCGCCAGCATGGTTTTTGAGTGAAGTATCCACGTTGGCTGCAGCAACTGCAATTCTCTGAATGTCGTGGTCCACCTTTGCTAAGCCGTGTTCCAGTGCTGCAGGGATTGGCTCAAGTTGGGTAAGCTGAGTGGTGAGTTTTTGGATGTCAGTGCGTACTGTTGTCTGATGCTCTTTCAGCTCTGTGCGCAAGGAGGTCTGTTGTGCGAGAAGCTGTTGCTGGATGTTTTCAAGGACCTTCAAAATTGACTGCAGCTCTGGAGGAGGGACAGAAGGGGGGGCAGTAGGAAGGGACAGGTGGGGGAGTTGTGGTGTCAGGAGGGGCCTAAGCTGTCTGGCTGTTGTCTTTGGAATCTGCTGAAGTGGCTTGGTTAAGGAGGGAGCCAGAGGGGCGGCCAGTTTTGCAAGATTGAGAGGTATGGTTGGAGTTTCCACAACGGCGACAGCAGGGGAAGGGAGTGAAATCTTCCTTTTGGAGTGGGTGAAATGGGAGGGCACGGCCATTGAAGAAAACTGATTCGTTAGTTTTTTGCAACATCAATGCATGGGTTGTAAAAACAAAATGGGCAGACGACGAAAGGCCTGCGGTGCCCTTTGCTGAGTTGAAGAATCCTGGAATGCGAACTGACGTGCACCCAAATTCATATTGGATGGCCTCAAGGTCATAGATACTTGTGGAGCGACGAATGTTATAAAGAACAGCTGTGCGTTGCTTTTCATCACTGATTCGCCGCTGGTTTTCTGCAGAAGGTTCCAGTGGTCGAATTGTGACACCTGCACCCATAATAGTTATGAACTGAGGGGGATTGTGAGGAGGGCTGTCAAAAAAGAACTGTGGCAGATGCAGAGGCGGAAAGCTGGTGGTGTGCAAAATGAATAGCCATTATGGAGCCACAGGAGGATAAAGCAGAGGTGATTGCATGACGCAGGGAGTCCTTTAACTTATCAAAGTTTTTTCCAGTAGTTCCAGGAGCCAGGTGTTGGAGGACGAGTTGGTTGGCAGGTTCGTTGGTGAATTCTGTGGCAGCAGCTGGTAGTCGACAGGTGTAAGAAAATTTAATGTGTGGGGATGTGGTCTGAAGACAGGCAGCCTGTTCGTCTGACAAAGGATGCAGAAGGCGGAGCAAGTAAGAAGTCTGGTCCTTTGAGAGCAAGGGCCGCTGTTGGATGGTGAGGTTGCAAGTGGAGGTGAAGCGTAGGATGTCAAGTTCAGTGAGTGGGGCAATAGTGGGGTCTGGCTGAGTGGTGACGTCAATATGTGTTGATCAGCGTGGGTGCCGAAGAACATGGAGAGAGGTGGGCTGCTCATGAAATAGGGGGGTGCCAATCCCAATTCAGCACAAAGGTTGTGATGTGGTTGCAATGTGGTTGTGGTGGTGAAGGGGGTGATGCAGTCTGGTTTGGGGGGCGAGGAAAGTGATTGCTGGAGGCAATCTGGCAGCAATCTGGAGTCAATCTGACAATCAGAAGAAAATCTGACGACAATCGGATGATGATCTGGCAATCTGACGACAATCAGGGGTTCTGTTGACGATCTGGAGTCAATCTGGCAACAATCTGAGGATGATCTTGAAAGAATTTGCTATGATGGCTGATTGATGGGTTGGGCTGTTGTGGTGTACACTACTGAAGGTGGTGGTGGTGGGAGGTTGATCTTGGCTTCTGTCAGTCTTGTGTTTGTCATTATACAAAACTGTTACAAGGACCATCACTTGCAAAATGCTGCAAGTCATCCTTGCAGAGCAGTATCAGGTCAAAGCTCCTGCACACTGCTTACACCAAAAGACCCAAAACTAACACTCCCCCCTAAGCTGTGGGCAGGAGCAAAGGCCGGCACGGAGGAAAACCTTAAGCCATAGTCAACCTAAGGAAACCGTACACCGGAGAAAGAAGAATCACAAACAGGTATGACTGGCCATCGGATGGCAGAACAGAAAGGACAGACCACACTAACAAAAATGGATGGGGAAAAAACACATATTGAACTTCAGAGGTAAAAGAAAATGAGTCAAAGTAATTAAAAAGAACAAAGAAGAAAATAGCTTCACAGATCAGAAAAAAAATGAATCAGAAGTAAGAAAACCAATGCAACTCAGATGGTATTCAGTGAGAATATTTGAGAGAGATTTTGTCATATAGTCTGCAGGCTGTTCTCCTCCAGCAATCCATTCAAGCCGTACAACCTTTTGTTCCACGAGTTCTCGAATGTAATGATCCTTTACCATGATATGCTCTGACCTATTGGTGTAAAGATCATTTGAGCTGAGGTTGATCACACCACTGTTGTCAGTGTACGTGACAATGACAAGAGGAGTTGGAGACAGAAGTTGAAGTGCTGAATAGATTTGGGATAGTGCCTTAAGTTCTTGTCCGAGTTCAGACAACATATTCAGCTTCCTGCGGCGACAGCATGACAGTGCTGTTCCAAACAGATGTCCAACTAAGAGCTGTTCCTCCAAATATCCAAATAGAATATAGTAGCCAAGCTGTGATTTCCCATCTGAGTGGACCCCTTGGGCAGCGTTGGAGTAACTGGCTATGTTGGGATCCTTGCTGAAGGCACCAGGATATGAAACTGCTGGGGCAAGGTCTGGTTGCGTGTGTGTTGCAAGGTAGTTGATGCCGTCATGGATTGCCTGGTACAGTCTCTCAGTTGCTTTGTTGATCCTATGTGGCTGAAGATTGAAGATTGAGACTACTGGGAAGGGCGGTTATGCAGTGCGGTTGTTGATAAAGTTGGCGTGGCACTGAAGTAACTCCTTGATATAGGCTTTCTAGTGTAAGAAGATTCCGTTATGGTGATGTGCCATCTGCATATCAAGGATGGTTTTTGATTGCTCCCATTTTGCAGAGTTTGTAACAAGATTAGGCAAGGCAATGGCAGAGGAAGTTTTGCCAGAATCACCAAAAAACGAAAATTGTAAACTTAGCTTGCAGTGTGGACAAAGAGGGATGCAGTGGTCTTCCAGAAGATCGTACCTTCCTGACAACTGTTTGATTTGGGTGGCTGTTCGTCTCGTGCACTCAGTGTTGTGGTAATGAACTGTTCCATGCAGATTGGCACATAAAATATGCTGTTGAGGTATGTGTTGCTGATCTCGACTGTGTCAGTGTCCCAGTTGATTCAGGCAACCATTTCAGTGAGTTAACAGGGACTATTGATTTGGACAAGAGTTGAGTGAGTATTCTGAATATAAATGCAATGACACTAAGTGAGGCCCTTAGCTACAAGCCGTGCATAGAAGCACTCAATGCTGGTGACTTCACAAAGTTTGACCTTATAGACCCATTTGTTCCAGATTAAGTTGACATTGGTGGGTTGTTCAATAACCTCAAAGGCTGTCTGCACATATACAAGGGTCTGGGCAAGGTGTGCTTGTCAAACACAGTTGGCCTGAATGTGTACACTTTGCAGAGTTGTCAGATGGTGGTGACAATTAACGTGGTTCTGATGGAATTTCGCCTGAAGGTAAGAAGTTTGTGGTGGATTCCAAATTTTAAAGTGTTATGTTTGTTTTGTGGTTGTAGAGAAATAGAATCTACTTGCAATGGTTTTAACTATAAGAAACTTTAGGGAAAATTAGTTCAGATTTTCTGAGATAGCCTGCACACAAAATAATGCATGAGAGAAAACTCTGCACAGGTGAGCCTTCCGCACGATGCTGGTCTGGGCTCCCCCCAGTACCCTATGAGGCGAGGCGACCACTCCCCCATACACAGCTTGCCCTCAACGCTTTCCCCTGCGTCTCGCCTGGGCACATCAGAAGAATAACTGTCTCCTGGTTGGTACTCCTTGCGGAATGGGCTCCCTGCTCAGGACTCCACCTCCTCTGACACAGGTCCAGGCCACACTAGCCTACAAGCTGGGACTTCGGTGTTCGTGGGCCTTCGGTCTGCCACATCGGTCTGGCCTTCCACAGTCATGCCTATAGTGCTCCCAGTAAGGCCCACTGGAGGTGACATTAATTGCAGTAGCACGGAATCCAACCCATCGTGCCGTCACCTCCAACACCAGAGCTGTACATGAAAGAAATGACTGCTGCTGATTGTGAATGGTGGTGAACTACTCTGGTGGACTACTCTCTTGTGATGGTGAAGCTGAGATGGGAGACGGTTGTACAATGTATGCTGTTTGGCTTTATACAAAATTGTGACAAAGACCAGGTGACAAAAAATACACCAAATCCTCATCACAGTTTGCTCCTGCACACTGCTTACTGCAAAAACCCAAAATCTAACACTCCCCCCTAAGCTGTGGGCAGGAGCAAAAGGGCCAGCACAGAGGAAAACCTTACGCCATAGGCAACGTAAGGAAACCGTACACTGGTTAAGGAAAAGCAATAAACAGGTATGACTGGCCACCAGGTGGCAGAACAATAAGAAAAGAATGCCCATATGAAATTTGTAGATGGAGAGCAAAGAAGCTTGAATGCAGGAATATAAGAAGCAATGCAGAAGAAGAAGAAGGGCAAGAAAGAGAAAGGAGAAAGAGAATGCAATACAAATAAAGAAAGGGGACAGAAACTAAGGCACACGACAAAGACCAATATGACTAAGATGGTAAGCACCTAAAGCAGCTGGTAATGATTTTGTAAGATAATCTGCTGGTTGCTCGCCACCATGAATCCATTCCAGTCGAATCACTTGTCGATCAACCAGTTCCCTGATATAGTGATAGTTTACCAGAATATGTTTTGACCTATTAGTGTAGAGATCGTTTGAGCTCAAATTGATAACGCCTTGGTTGTCAGTATAGATTGGAATAGGAGTTGGGGATGGGAGCATAAGTGCTGTGTGCTGTTGTGAGATGGCCTCCAGTTCTCGTCCTAGTTCTGAGACTGCAACGTATTCTGCTTGCTGAGGTGACAGCAGAACTGTAGGACTGCGAGTTGATGCCCAGCTGATAGCGGTATTTCCAAACAAAACGAAGTAGCCAAGTTGTGATTTCCCATCAGTATGAACTCCATGAGCAGCATCCGAGTAGCCGAAAATTCCAGACCCTGTGTTGGAATAAAGCAAACCATACTCACGTGTACCATTGATATATTGAAGGACTCGAATGAGGATCTGCAAGTGGTGTTTGCTTGGGTCCTTGCTGAAGGCGCCAAGATATGAGACTGCTGGTGCCAAGTCTGGTCGTGTGTGTGTTGCCAAATAGTTGATGCCACCAAGGATTGCTTGGTAGAGCTGTTGATTTGCTGTGGGTTCATCATTTTCTCGAGGTTGAAGAGTGAGAGGACTGGGGAGAGCAGTTACTGCTGTCTTCTTTCCATTGACTAGGTCTGCATGGCGTTGGAGTAACTCTTTGGTGTAAGCTCGTTGATGCAAGTAAATGCCAGTTGGTGTTCGATGAACTTCCATATTCAGTACGGTCTTGATATGACCTAGTTCGCGGAGCTTATAGAAGGATTTTAGCAAATTGATGGCAGAGGTGATTTCCTCTGTGTGCCCAAAGAAACAAATATCATCGACATAGATAGCAATGAAAATAATACGTTCCTTTGTGCGCTTGAAGAGGATGCACGGATCTGCTGCGCTTTGTTGGTAGTCGGCAGATTTGAGACGACCAATGAGTTCCTGGTACCAACAACGCCCCGCTTGCTTGATACCGTTGACAGCTTTGTGCAAAAGCCAGACCTTGCCATCCGAACGGTAGCCATCTGGTTGCTCCATGTAGATGGGGACATCAAGTTTGCTGTTGAGGTAGGCATTGCTAATATCGACCATAGCTGTGTCCCAACCGTTTGAGGCTGTCATAGCAAGGAGCCATCATAGACTATTGATGCGAACAACAGGAGAGTGAGTGTTCCAGAAATCAACGCCACGACGCTGTGTAAAGCCCTTTGCCACTAATCATGCGCGAAAGCGCTCAATGCTGCCGTCCGGTCGAAGCTTGACCTTGTAAACCCATTTGTTCTGCACGACATTGACATTCTTGGGTCGATCAAGGACTTCGAAAGCTGCAAGCATTCTGAGAGCGTCAATCTCTGTTTGCTCTGCTGCTATCCACTCTTTGGACCACTTTCCACTCATGGCCTCAGTGCGTGTTACCGGTGTTGAGATTCGACCCACGGGGTACACTACGCCTGTTACTGATGATCCCTTTGAGAACTCCATCCAATCACATTGGATGGGGTGTTTGAAGGGCTCAATGGATTCAATACTTGAATGGGGCGCTCGGAAGGGCTAATCTGTTCTCAATAAAAAGAGATAGGCAAAGGCGGCTGTTGTTCTAGCTTTGTTCATCCTACCGGTAGGAACAATGCAATTAGAACATGCACAAAAACGCTCAAACTACGCTCTCTGCACCGGAATTCCGCACTCTGCATCGGAATTAGGCTTCCTGATCTGGAATTCCAGCTTTCCTGCTGTGCTGTGCAATCTGAGCAATGCAACAGGCATTTGGGAATCAGGGATTGCACCAATCACTGCATTTCTAAAAGTGAGATAAAAACTGAGCTCACCAGAGATTGCACCAATCATTGGATTTCTAAAAACAAGGAAAAAAAGCGGCTTGTTTCCCAAACAAGCTTCCTGATTTGGAAACAACCAAACCAATTTACAAGCAACTGTTTCTCAAACAAGCTGTAAATTGGTTCCTGGTGGTACTCAGCCCAGACAAAGTGCTCAGCCCAAGGTGGTACTCAGCCCTGGCTGGTACTTAGCCCAGGGTGGTGCACAGCCCAGGCTGGTACTCAGCCCTGGCTGGTATTCAGCCCTGAGTGATGCCCAGCCCTGGGTGGTACTCAGCCCTGAATGGGTACTTAGCCCAGGCTGGGGGTTGGTGCTCAGCCTGTTTTATCTCATTTCTGTGGCCTGCTCTGTGCAGCCCACTGCTCCCTCTGTTTTCTGATGGCTCCAACCTGCAGGAGTATAAAAGCAGCAACCTCTCACAGAGATCAAACAAGGAATCCAACCCCCTCCTTGCTGCTTTGACAGAATCCAGTGCAAAACAAGCCAATCTCTCTTCCTCCATTTGCTCTCTCTTCCAGCTCTGCCCACTCACTCCTCTCTCCTCTCTCCATCCTCTCACTCCTCTCCCTTTTCCATCATCACTGCTCTCTCTCTCTCTCTCTCTCTCTCTTCATCCCCACACACACCAAGTCCCTCCAGTCCTGGGTGGGATTTCATCAACCGGGTCTGGACATTTGACACTGGTTAAATATAGATGTCCAGATCGAGTATGTTTTGGAGATGGGCTGCGCGTAGGGCTGCATGGTGATTTGCGCACATGTGTAGGTGGAGGCTCTGGTGGTGGTGGTTCTGGTGGTGGCGCTTGAGGTGGTAGGTCTCTAGTTGGTGTTTCAGCAATTGTTTTGTCATCAGGGGTATGCTTTGGTGGTGTTAGTAAAATGACAGAGGTGTTTGTGAGTATTAGGATGCAGAAAAAGGAAATAGAAAAATCATTGGCAGGTGAGCCTTCTGCACGATGCGGCTCGGGACACCCCGTGCCAGAGAGCCTTCTCTTCCTCTCTCCACAGCCCGCCTTCTGCACTTTCCCCCATGCGTAACGTCAGGCGCCAAGGGACCTATCTCCCCTGGTGGTGTTCCTTACGGAATGGGCTCCCCAAACAGGCATCCATCCCTTCTGACTTGGGTCCACACCACACTAGCTCCTGCAGGGTTGGTATGGCCCAGGGCCTTCGGTTGCGCCACCCACATCACTCCCAGCCGAGAGTGCGCCTGCAGTCACAGAGCCGGTCGCCGCCCTCACTCATCCGATTGGTTCCCCGACTTTAGTGCTCGTAAGTAAGGCCCACTGGAGATGGCGTTAATTGCGGTAACACGGAGTCCAACCCGTCGTGCCGCCACCTCCAACACTTCGTGCTGTACATCGTTATCCGATTCACTTTCGCTGCCGTACCTGGACCACTTCATGTTCATTTGGTGCTAGTTCTGTGGAAGGTTGTCGTTCAGCTACCGCTGCTGGTCCTGATTCTGGGAATTGATCCACGCCAACATTGGCTTCAGGAAGGAGGTTGGTGATGTTTGTTCAGTTGATGAAAGTTCATCTTTGCTGAGGAGTGGTGTTAGCTGATGAACGAGGTCCTGAGCAATATCCTCTGCTGCTGAGGTGCTGAGGCGAGGGAAACTGTCTTCTGCAACCACAAGGTCATCCAATCGATGAGTGATTACTCTACCCATGCTGATGTCAATCAAACGAGCAATGGAACGACCAATGTTTCCAATGTAAATTGCTGGTCGGGCGCGTTCTGCAAGCTTTTTAAACTGATGTGTTTGTCCACGTTCCTTTGCTGTGATATGATACAAACATCCTGAGCCAAAAACTCTGAATTGACTGATGCATGGAGGGAATCCAAGAAGCGTTTCAACTGGAGATAGTAATCCACGGCTGAGGACAGGAAGTGTATTGATGATATCTACTGCATGTCGAATCGCGTATCCCCACCATGACCATGGTGAACCAGCATGTCTTAGAAGAGATCGTGTGACATCCATGACTGTTCGAACTGCTCGCTCTGCTTTCCCATTCAGCTCAGGTGTATGAGGTGGACTGACTTCAACGCAGATGCCACGTGATGCACAGAAACGGTTAAAAGCGAGTGAATTCAGTTCCCCACCATCAAAGCAGACGCCCTTTACACGAACATCCCTAACTGTCTCCAATTGTTGGATGATCTTAATGGCCTCTGGTAGTGCTTCTGACTTTCTCCGAAGGTTTGTCGACCAGAGATAATTACTTGCATAGTCAATGGCAATGAGAGCAAAGCCATATTGTCCTCAAAACTTTGGTTTGACTTCCACTAGATCAATGGCTAAATGTTGGCCTGGTAGTTTATCTGGAGGATCTGTATGTGGAATAGCAGCACAAGTCTGTTTGGCAATAATGCAGGCCTTACACGGTTCTTCAAGTAAATCCAGCTTAATGTCAGGAAAGTCAGCACATGTACGGCGCTCCTTCATTGCTCGTAGTCTTGCATAAGGGATATGGCCGAGGCGTTCATGCATGCGCTGAGTGTTTGGAGCTTTGCTGTTGAGAAAGGCTGTGCGTATACTCAGTGTATCAACTGATTCTGCAGAGCTGAAGAGGTTGTAAAATTTACTGGCGCAGTGTGCAATAAATTGTTTGCTGTAGTTGAAGTTGGGGTTTGCTGCTGTTGGGAACCATTGGAGACCATGTCTAAGAATCATTTGAAGGACGGCTGGATCTCCTTCCTCAGGACTGCTACGATAAATAGTACCGTGCAAGATGGAAGAAGCCACATAGTTGTAGGTCCCAATCAGCGACCAAGTTAACAGGACATTCTGGAGCATATTGGGCACCTTCAATTATAAGTGTGATGTTGTTGGCAAGTGGTATGAGAGCTGTGCCGAATCCTTCACAAGTAAGAATAGGTCCTTCTTTGGCGATACGCATGCTAGATTTCTGCTGAGTATAACTATAGGGAATGAAGAGAGAGAAATCTCGAAGCGTTGTGACATTGCAACCGTTGTCGATGAGTACAAGAAAAGAAATTGGAAGGGAAGGGACGTTAACTGCAAATGCCCGGATTACTCCCGGGCCATCCAAAAATCCTGTTGACTTTCATCTTGTTCGGTCTCTGATTGGAGTTGTGTTTCCATCCACAATTGCTGTTCTGCAGCATACTGCTCACTTTGCTGGTCATCCCAATCACCGTTCTGTAGCAGAAGTGCTTGGTTTTCAGGTATCTGCTGTTGTGAAGGGTTTGGTTGCTGGATGGAGTAAGAGCGCATTTGGATTTGCTGGTGGTCGATGCTGTTGCTGTTGCTGCAATTGCTGAAGAAATGTGTTGGCACACTGTCGAGCAACATGACCATAGCCTCCACATGCATGACATTGGACTCCAAAAGACTGTTGCTGTGCAGGGTACCAACTCCCCCCAGAGCCGCGTCCCATTGCGGTACCACCTGTTGCTGTTCCACGTGAACTTAGTCCTCGCCATGTTCCTCAGCCTCGGCCAAAACCACCATATGGGCGCGGTGTGTACTGTCGGGACTGAGGGTTTTGGTACTGCAAGGTTGTTGGGCGGATATTAGGATACGGCTGGTACTGCTGAGGTTTATGATAACTGCTACGACCGCGGAGTTGACTATAGTGTACTTTTGGCTGAATAATTACATTTGCTGTTGGTGTAGTGACTTCTGGAATGGCTGTTGTCAGATCCCGCTCCTGTTGTGCTGCAAGTCGATCCCGCCTCTCATCATATGTATTTTGGCGGGCGGTAGATTTAAATAAGGTGATTAGTTTAGTCAATGATGAAACAGAAGTAATAGGATTCCCTGCAAACATGAACGTATTGGCAACACCCATATTGATTAGCGTGTTGTTCAGGGCAGATACGAAGACTCGCACAACTTTGGAAAATGGTGTGATGCGACTGCGGATTTCCACTGATGAACTTTCTGCAAAGCTTTCTACTTTGTGGTAAGCTGTAATGAAGCGCATTGCAAATGATTCGGATGATTCTGCAGGTTCCATTTTTATACGTTCGAAATCATCGATAATTTCCTTTGCTAATCCTTGATCTGTTGTTCGACATGCAATCGCAATTTCTCCAAGCAGTGTGTAGGCAAATATCTGCCCTCGTCGGGGGAACTGTGGTAGAAGCTCTGGTTCAACATGTCGTCGAATGAGAAGGATACAGTATACGTTCCGGTCTTCTGTCCCTGGGAACCATTTGACCAGCTCACGCCCGTCTCGTGCAAATGCATAATGCTCGCCGTGGTTGGGCCCTGCGTACTCTGCATGTTGGGCCGACATTAGGATCATTGGGGTCCACTTGATCATTGTGTAATACGTTAATTCGGTCTGGGTCAACGCAGTGGCGGAGACCATTGCTTTTGTTGGATAGTTCTGAAATTAGGCCGTCCAGCCAATCTCCAATATTTGCTGCGCCTTTGAGGATGGGGAATGCTCGGGAAGCATACTTGATTTGATCACGCTCGCTCATGCTTGGGAGGAAAATGTGTGAGAGCTTTGCAGGAGAATAGAAATTTGAAAGGCAGTGATTTCCCTGATTTAGTGGTAACCCTTCGTAGGGAATAGTAGCAGTCTTTAAGTTGACACTCAACAAGCGTGACACAACACTTGATGGTCAAGGTATGGGTGTGGATAGGTGGATAGGTGATGTGTGTAACGAGTTGGTGTTGAGAAAAACAGACTTGTCACGTTTGTGGAGCGAAATTGAGTGACTAGATGGGCCAAAATGCAGATGCAGCTTGCAACTCAATATCCCACGAGGCCAAGGACGAATTTGGAGAATCACTGAGTTGCCCCACGTAGATCAGCAGTTGCTGAGTGCAGAGAAATTGGTTTTAAGTGATTTGGTCGGGTTTTGGCTGAGTTGTGTTGGTGGGAAGCTCCAATACAGTAAATTCGACGAGTTGAGTGCTAATTGAACAGTAAAAACGCGGACAGCTGTTATTCTGTAAGGAACCAGTCGAGGATCACGACGTTTGGTGGAGAGGTAGAGTGAAACTGGCTCTTTCCTGTGGTGGTAAGCGATGCCTAAAGTGATTGAAAGAAGTGGGCAAACTAGAAGGTCGCGTTTCGGACGTTTTTCGGTCGTTTTGCGCGTTTTCCAATGTGGCTGATCTGTTGCACGCTGCACGACGCTTTTGCAGCGAAAAACAAACGTTGAAACGTCTTCTCCAAAGTTGGTAGTGGTGGAGGTGTGAGGGACAAAACTTGAAGGTGTTGGTTCTGCAGGTAGTGACGCTGGTGATGTGTGGCGGTGAGTGGCACTGTTTGTTTACTCGTTCTGCACGCCCCCCTTGTTGTTGCTATGCGTTCTGCTCGTTCTCCTTGTTTTCCACTGATCTCTACTTCAAGTGATTGGGATGGGTCACAATTTTGCATGAAAGAAATGACTGCTGCTGATTGTGAATGGTGGTGAACTACTCTGGTGGACTACTCTCTTGTGATGGTGAAGCTGAGATGGGAGACGGTTGTACAATGTATGCTGTTTGGCTTTATACAAAATTGTGACAAAGACCAGGTGACAAAAAATACACCAAATCCTCATCACAGTTGGTGCTCCCATGCACCACAGTGTGAGGTGTTGCTCCTGCACACTGCTTATTGCAAAAACCCAAAATCTAACAGCACCGCTATCTGATTCACTTTCACTGTGGATTACCATGTGGTTGATACTTTTTACCAATTCCAGTTTAACTTCTTCCAATTCTGATTGCTAAAGTTGAATGCTGACCGAATGGAGGAAGTTGTTGTTTTCTGGACTGACTCTGCTGTGGGGAATGGTTGATGCTTTGTCTGACTTTGTTGAGACTGCAGAAAACTGAAAGCAACTCCAATTCAACTTGTTCAACTGGAGAGTGGAAAATAAAGATAGAGACAAAGTTAGTGGTAGAAAGCATTTGTGAGAGTTAGTATATCCAGATGTTTCCACAGAGTTTGATTGCTTGATGATGATTTGCCTTTAGTCTCCAACTGATGTTGTGGAATTTATGCTGGTAGAAGAGTGTTAGTGCAAGCAAAGGGAACAAAGACTTAGCCTGATGTCTTCTACTCTGCCTCATTAAAGAATCAGCAGAATGTTTTTGTCAAGCCTAACATCCAAGCCAAATCACAAAGTTTCTGGTCAGATTACAAAAGTTGAGGGCAATCTCTGAAGCTTCCAGATCCTGGTTATGCTGCATGAATGCATGCTGGATGAATGCATGAGGCATTCAAAGAACATAGCTGTTCTGGAGTGACTCTATTAAGAGCAGTTTGAAATCTAGAGTCAGTTAGATTTGGTTCGGCAAAGAAAGAATCTTAGATGAGAATGGAACTTCAGTAATCTTGCAAGGTTGAGCTTGTTTATAGTTTGCTCTGAAAAAGTGTTAGTGTTAAGTGTCTAATAAAGATAAACGTTGATACTCCTCGGAATGAGGCAAAAGTTATTTCAAGGAACATTGTGTTTTGTCACAGAAGTTGGTTAGGATAATTCATCAGGGTGATGCAATCAAGGTGAGGATTCAGGTATGGCTGTGGAATTTCCTGTGATGTGAGACCTGGTGTTGTGTGTTAGTATGTCTGTGTATAAAAGCTGAAGCAGTCAATATGTGTGAGTTGAGGTCCCTAGCCAGGGTCAAGTAAGCCCAGCAATAATAGTGTATTCCATAGTTTGAATCCTGAGTCCAGATTCATTTGGCTAAAATAGATAGAGTGTTTTCCAAGGCAGCAGCTTGGCACCAAGAAGACCATGCCAAGTTGGTGCCAATCCATGCTGAGACCACTTTGCAACTCTGCGCTGATGATCATCGTTCACTTATTCCAAGCATTCTCCATCTAATTGGCAATACAGTGCCAGTGATCATCTTTCACTTATCCCTAGAATCCTCCCCCCCAAGTGGAAGATGATGTTTGATGTTGTACTGGGTGCTGGCTTGTGCTGATGACAAATACTCCGAGTATTAAGTGGAACAGAAACCCAGTGTCAACAGTTTCCCTCCTCCTCTGCTCAAGCAGATAATATATGAGAGGTTTTTACCCTGTGCTGGTCACGCTTGCCTAGCAACCACTCAGAATAGACTGTTTACAAAATGGTTAGAGGATTGTTAAACTACTCAACCAGTCCTTGTTCTATCAATGAATGGACCGCAAATTGTCTTTGGCTGAAAGTGCTGAAGTTATAGTTATGTGAGAAAAGATAAAGAGAGGCTTAGCTTGATGTAACAGAGTCCAAAGTTATGAGGAAATTGCACAAGGTTGCCATGGTCGTGAGAGTTGGCACTTGCACAACTATTGGTCATCCCAATCACTAATATGTTTGATGGTGAGAGTTTCAGTGTAGTTGAAAACACTCTGATCTCAAAAGGTGGCCATGTCAATGATAATTGTATCAGGGAATCCAGAAATTGAACTGCCGACTCCATGGGTTGATCGACGAGGAAAACACCATATCATTAATTCCTAATTTGTTATGCCCTGTTGAAAATGAGTAAGTATTATTAAAAGGGCACAGGGACAGTTGTTAGAGGTGCAGGTCTCCAAAAACTAAAATGCCTGTGTTGATGTTCATGGAATGATGAATCATTACTGACAGGAGACTGCATGGCTGAATGTTGAGAGGATAAAGGCAGTTACATTGATGCATTTCAAAAGCGAAGAGCAAAACACTTAGCAGATTGATTATTAGTTGATGGAGCTGGTTGGTTTTTGAGGACCTCTGCTGTTTGTTGTTCAATCAATATGAAGAGGCAGATAACCAGGATAGTAATAGTTGGTGTGGTGATTTCTGGTGCAGCAGTAGCCGAGTGATTGTTGCTTGATCAGCCAGCTCGATGTGTTGCTTATCATAGTTGTTTTGTCAAACAGGTTTTGAAGAGTGAGATTAGTTTGGCTAAACTTGTTATCTGAGGAGCTGGGTTGCTGACAACAAGAAAAACTTTTCCTTTCCCCATATCCAACAGGCTTTGGCCCAGTGAGCCAACAAAGATTCGAACAACTTGTTGGAAAGGGCGAATATGATGGAGAAGTTCTCCAGCTGCTGACTTTGCAAAGCTGTCGACTTGATAGTACGCTTAGGGCTTGATAGATGTGGCGAGGAATGATTAGACAGCAATGTGCATTCTGGTTCTGTGCACCAGGAAACCAAGTTACTTTATCTGGTCCACAAGACGGAGGCACCAGTTGGAATCTCTGTCCTTGGAATGGTCCATCTCTGATGAGACAGGTTCCAGTGTCGCAGAGGTCTAGTGGATCAACTGCATCGTTCTGCTCTGCGTTGATGTGATTGGTTGAGTCAGTAGTCATGTTGTTTTCTCAGGACAATTATGTGTGCCAAGTTTGAAGGGATTTTGTTGGATTTTGGGTGTGTTGTGAAGGTGGTGTTGCAGCAGATGAAAAGTTGGTTTGTTAGCTTGGTGTGTGTCAGGTAGGGGGGTGGTCGTTGTCTCCAACTGGGGACAAAAAATCAAAAATTAATGGTGAGGGTTGGAGGTAATCTGGTGACCCTGAATGAAAAAAGTGGGCGCTTATCACAAAGGAGAGTGATTTTGGGATGCCGCTGGTGACAGTCGTGTAGTCCAGAAGCAGGCCTTTCCAAAGATAGCTTGGGATTGGCTGGGGGAGGTCTGGAAGGCGAGCAAATTGAGGTTGAAGTTGGAAAAGTGGGCGACAACTTTGGAGGTGGTGGATATGACGTAGGAGCGTCCGATCCAAGATCAGGTGGGTTCGTTGGAAAGAGGAGATCAAGAGCTTTTCGATGGTAGTAACGAAATTGCTGTACAATGTCTGTAGCGCCCGTGATCGCTCCACGAAGTTGGCAGATCTGAAAAGCGTACACCCCTTCTACTGATTGGATTTTGTTGAAACCAAGGGGGAAGTGATTGGGATGGGTAACAGTTTTGTATGAAAGAATTTGCTATGGTGGCTGATTGATGGGTTGGGCTGCTGTGGTGTACACTACTGAAGGTGGTGGTGGTGGGAGGTTGATCTTGGCTTCTGTCAGTCTTGTGTTTGTCTTTATACAAAACTGTTACAAGGACCATCACTTGCAAAATGCTGCAAGTCATCCTTGCAGAGCAGTATCAGGTCAAAGCTCCTGCACACTGCTTACACCAAAAGACCCAAAACTAACAGTTCCTGTCAATACATCGCTTCAAATCCAGGTCTCTCAAGGTGATATGAATGAGTTGGCTGGTCAGGTATTATGTGGTGGTATGGTCTCTCTGGTATTCCTCCCTGTCCATGGTGATGGTTCCTTTGGCCTTTGGTGGGCCTGGTTCGCTGGGTTCAGACCCTCTTCCTTTCATGCTAATACCTGTGGTTGTCTTTGGTGTCTTCCTTGTGTGTAGGAGTGGTTAGTAACTCCTTCCTTCTAAGACAGGGAGCAAAGTGAGGCAGAGGTCTGTCTCCTGGTAGGATGGAGCAAGAGGAGTCCCACTGTCTCCCACGCTGTTTGCACCCTCTTCCTGGGATTGAGTTAGAACACTCTCCTTGGAGTGAGACAAGTTGCGTCTGGTTCTGTTAAGTGGAACAGTTCTGATTTGGTTCAACAGGCACCACTGCATACTAACTGTTCCTTGTGTCTGCCCTTTGTCTCTCCAACTCCTCCAACTCAGGGTTTGACTTATTGTTTATTTCTTTTGTTGTTTCTTTTGATGGGTTGTGGTGACTTGTCACTCCCCTTACCAATTCAGTCGGTTCTGTCTCTGGTCTAACTTGGCTTTGGCCTTGTGCCCCAGATGAAACCCTTCTGTGTCTTGCACCAGAGGATTATGCTTTCTTTTGTGATTCTGTCTGTTTCATATGCTTTGGTGTGAGAAACCCCTCTGTTGTGTTAGATATTTCTTTGTGTTTTTCTTGGGCTTTTTAAGACTCCAAATACTCTTTCCTGTCCGGTGCCCCTAGACACCCTCCTTTGTGCCCCTCTTCATTATTCAGGTTTGGTATTTAGGTCCATGCTCTAGTTTCCACCTATGGCCCAAGGTGAGAAGTTAGAGAGCACAGTCTCACAATGCAGCAGAAGCAGTGGTGGACGATCTGTTTTCATCTGGTTGATGGGGTGCATACTGAGCACCACCTCAGCCACAGGATCTGAAATGCTTGATTGAGGACCAATATCTTGAATATTCTGCGTGGTGGACTGAGGGTAAAGTTAGATTCATAAAAAAACAAAAAGGCAATGGTACTCAATTAAGTTTGACCACATTTGGGCTGGTCTGTGTCTGGGAATGGCAGTTTTCTTGGTTGTCCATTTTTGAACTCAATCCAAATGTTCAGATTCGATCTGAAGAAGAACCTGCACAAATTTTGTTTCAATCAAAGAGTCAGAGTTTGAAGAATCTGCAAAGTTTCAAACGGCGATCGCCGTTTTCAATGGCGTTGTGCTTACAGAAACAGAAATATCATATATGATAGTTTTTCGATATCATTTATGATATTTTTTTCCATGTATGACTTTTCTTTGCGTTGCCGTGCCCGTCCAGGCTGGTCGTGGCAATCGTGTGTGTGGCTGCAATCGTGCAGGTGGTGTGGTTTTTTGAGAGTATATATCAAATGTGACATGGCAGGGCCCAAAGGGTTAAGAGGTCATTTCAAGTAGAAAGGTGGAAAAAGTTTTGAGCAAACGAGGAATGGTTGTTCCAAGTGCCGCTCCCACAGACTGGCACAAGAGCAAGTGAAAAAAATGGAAGAAGGATTTTTTTCGCTGGCGGAGACGGGCCACCCCCAAGGAGACAGACCACCTCTCAGACTGAGTGAATTAGCTGAATTAGCTCAATTAAAGAAATAGAGCAAGATTAGCTGTGGCAAGGAAATGACGGAAAATTTTTCCTCCGTTAAGTTTTCAGCCAATCAAATCTTTTCCCCGTAAAGATTTCTGCCTTTTCCACTTGAAACGACCTCTTTCTGTTTCATGCCAAGCCCACAGAATTTAGAGACAATACTTGCAAGACGACAAGGCGGAGAAAGAGGTGCATGAAGATTGCTGATTACAACCCAAACTGGGTGCAACTTCTAGGCAGTTCGCAGGTGCAATTTTAGGCTTCACTATTTCAGCCAATTGCTAGGGGTGTGAGGTAACCATTTATTTGGGGCCGGGCTCTGTCACCAACAAAAGCATTTGGTTACGGTGGAATTGTGTTTGATTTTCCTGTTTTCCGTTATTGTCGTCTTCATTTGTCCAAACTCCATAGACACCAAAGTGTATGTGTTTATTCGTTCTGTCAACACATACATGAAGAAGTCAAAAATGGAACTTTGTCCACCACAAGGACATTATTCCCAGACAAGGTATTATCAGAGTGCAGATTGATAATTCTTTGTCAAGCAGGAGTGTCAAGTAGTCACCTTACTTTACCACTGAGCTTAGGTATCATCTGCAGAAATCACAATAGTATGTCTTGTTCTTCACTCTCTTTATCTATGTGTTAAACCCGCTCCCAGTTTTCTCAATGACTTGGAAGTACGAATTATAAACAAAGACAAAAAAATCCAGCATTTGTGGATATTTCATTCTTAAAATTTCCAAATGGTCTGATGGGAAGTCCTGATGTTCTCTAACTTTCTTTTTCGCTTGCCCAATGACTCTCCAATTTATGGCCAGCTAACGCCGACCTGTCATTGTTAAGGATCCAAATCAGTAGAACATCGCTCTAAATGTCTCTATATCGGTATTGTGTCGCCACAAACATCTCCAAAAATGTGTCGTGTCGCTATCAGAATTAATTATAAATATTGCGATATTTCGGAAAACACTCCAATCGCCGTATTTGTTTCACAATATCTTATGGGCCACAACGAGAGACTAAAATCACAATTGGATGAGGATTATCATGATGAAAATGTCGTGAGAATAACGGATATTGCAATATCGATTTGGATCCTTCGTCATTGGACAGACGCCTCGCACTTGTACGACGCTGAACAGTGGGGTGACAAATGTTTTCGCAGAATCCTCCAAAATTGAAGTGCTGGTGGGCATATCCACATAGAACAGCTCCGCCAATTTTCAATGAAACGTTGTGAAACTTCGTACATGAAGTGATAATCGGCAGAGGACAATGCTGCGTTAATCTGGGCATCTGGATATTGCTGGGGCATTAAATATGCGTCGTTTATGTCAAAATGGGGGTAAAACTTTACAACACTTCCACAGCCATGAAGTCAATTGCTTGAACACTTTGGTTTCTGCAGTGAATTGGCTGGTTATTGTTTTCTGCAATTCAATCAGATGGCCAAATACACTGTGGCAAATGTAAGTGGGGCTTAAACTGTTTGGGTTAAATCGGGCGAAAACACTTAAATCATGTTTGTAACAATCTGCATTGTTTTACTTCATCAACATCAATTGGAACCTTTACATCAATTGGAACCTTTACAAGACTCTTTCCAAATACGGAACATTCTCCAGAACCAAAAAAAAAAACTTATAATTCTCAGTCTGAGGTAACGTGATTTGGGATAACTGATTTTCACCTATTAAAACGTCTTGGTTTGCAGTCCCTTTGAACACAACGGATTGCTCCAAGAATTTTCCTGCAAAATTGATAATGGTGAAATATTCTTTCATCAATTCTTTACAACTTGAAGTTGCTGCGGAACCCTTGCAGTGTTTGGTTGCTAAAGAGAACAGTATTGTAATTATTTCCTCGGATTTGAACAGTCGTTAAAGTGACCCAGACGTCGAATGACAGCTGGCTTATGGCAGCACATTGCTCTACTTATAAGCAACACGTGTACAAAATTTCATTCGATTCTGTTGAGAATTGACAGACTTTGGGTTGATGGAAATGATCAGGCAAGCTAAAATTTTGGGATTGCGCGAAAACATTTCTCACCCACTGTACAGCCTCCAGCTTAAAAGGACTCCTTTGCAGAGAGCCAACCACCTGTGGAAGGGGAATAGGAGAAGTGTCGACCTGTCATCATTAGGAGACGGATGATGTAAGATGTGGGAGAAATGCCATGTTTCTTCTACTTCAGCAAGCGCTGCCAGCACACCGCTCGGTAGTAGTCACAATGAGTGAGCCCAATTGTAAAGTTTCAGTTCCTCCTCCCTGCTTGATTTGATTCGAAGATCCCAAATTCAGTAAAGTGTTTCATTAAAAAGGACTGAACACGAATTAACTGCCCACAGCAGTACAACAAGACTCTTTATCAGCACCTGCTTGTACTCATATGCACGCTCAATATAATAACAATCTGTTCGGTAATTGCCCCTAACATCCAAAAATTTAGTTACACTTCAGTACATTCACTATGACAAACTCTGCAAATTTGAATGCAATTCAATGGAAATTTCCACATTACATAATGGGTGTGCAGTGCCACATACTGCTTGAACTTGTATTCCCCATCTTTCTAAGTTTCATGAAGAACTCCAGAAAAAAGAAAACGTCCTCAGTCATTAAAAAACACAACAAGATACTTTCAAGACAGCCGAGCTCCAAAGAACTGATGAGAGATAGAGGAACCTAATCTTAAAAATAAAAATAAATAAATAAATAAATAAAAATTCGTAGAGCTAAAGACTGCATAGCGTATATGTGATGGTAAATTGATCAGCGGAACTTAGATCTTCCCTAAAAACCACTTACTAGAACCTGTAAATGATAGCTGTGCCATTTTTGCCCCTATTGAATGCCTTGAGTGTCCAGTAATTAGTAACCCAACTGGCGCAAGCTCTCTAAGGCTGGGAACTAAAAAGATGGATAAAGGATATCCACACAAGGACATCCTTTTCATTGAACAAGGATATCTTATTAGTATACATATCCGCCGAGCACCCACGCGATATCCGCTGATTATCCGTATTTGACCGAATCTGAGCCATACGGAGCGGATATGGATAAGTATCCACTCTGTATCTTTTTTCTTTTTTTTTTTTTTTTTTTCGTTGCGCAGAACCTTCTCACGGGAGTTTTTGCAACGCAAGGAAAATTAGTGTTAATTCATTTTCTTGTGCAAACAAATCTTTGCTGTTGCAATCAGTTTCCGCCATCCACTTTTCCAAAATGTTTTACGCAAACCTTGACAAGTGAAGTTCAGATAAAGCTTTTTTCCAGTCATTCTGGCATACTAAGCGGGGAGGAGGGGTTGTCTTTGGGGATCAGCACCGTATATTTCATGTTCCGAGGCCACGCTTTCTGAGAGTTGCCCCAAGGAGGTCTGTCTGAAAGATTGTCGTTTATTGTCGCTAACGCTATCTAGTTTACAGAAACGGCAAAGAAGCCGCGAGAGAGCAGTGCCTTCCACCTTCTTTTTATTACAATGTCCTTCATGCCCAGAACACGTTGATTAGCCGCTTCGAGACAGTTGGTCCCAGCGCCCTTCTGCCCGAGCCGCCAATGGTCGTGACCAGCTTCTCGCGCTCCTCGCTCGTTGCGCATTCCGAGAGTGCCAGAAAGAAGCTGGAGGGAAGGGTGAGCGTTGTGATGAACACAAGATCTTGGAGAGGTGGGAGGCACTACGAGTCCGGCACTTATCGCATTGTCTTCCCCCCAAGCGAAAAGGCAAAGACAGCGATTCGGAGCCACATCTGTCCACAAAGGGTTCGAATGGGCCACTTACGCTCTGCTGGTTCCATATTTTTCCGCAATGGCGGCCGCCTTTTCGGCGCTCACGCCCGGGACCGTCATCAACTGCCGAACCCAGACGTCGCAGAGCGTAAAGTTCTTGGTTTTGATGCTGTCGCGGCTAAAGTGGCTCAGCGTTCGCGAGGTGAACTGGCCGCCGCTGCTGCGGCAGAAGCGCGGGTCGTCTTTCGTCAAGTCCGCGGCACGGAGGTGCATGCGCTTTTAAGTTTGAAAGTTGATTATTTGACAGGTATTTGAAAAGAAAGAATAGTCAGGGTTGATGGTAGAAGATGGGGTGAGAGGGCTGCAGTAACTGGTGAGGACAAAAACCAAACCTCAAACTTGGTCGAAAGCTGGTTAGTTAGAGCTACAAGATATTTGAGTGTCTCCTCCGGAGACGACGTCATCTTGACAAAGAAATTGTTTTCAACCTGCGTTTGCGTGATGGCAGTGAACACGCCTTCGAGGCCAAACGTTTGCGCGCTTTCCATAGATGTAATTTCCACCAAATACACTTTATTTGGGATCCCGCACGACTCGAGACGGAACTGTTCAGATATTGGTGTAAACGGTGAAGGGAAGAGGGGAGTCCGAGCGAAATGTTAGTGATATTCATCTTCATTCGAGTCAAGCAAAAAATCTTTCACCTTTTGCTCTGCAAAGCGACCGTCTTTAATACTACCCACTAAATCATCCATAGTTTTGCGCTCAACGATGATGTCGAGGACAATCTCCCGGTCTTCGTCAACAATCGTTGAGCCTTGGAGGACGGCCGAAAGTTTAAGAGGAAAAAAAAAAGTTGATAAGAAATCACCAGCAAACGAGGGAGTGGAGAAGTCTTCCTTATACGCAAGCACGAGGTCACACACAGAAGCAAACCCAAATCAAGGGAAAAACAGTGCGACGCTTCCCACCTCTTGGCCGCGCCACCCACATCGTATCTCCAAGGACCAATTGTCTCGTATCGAATTTGACGTTGTGGGACGCCAGCCCGTTTTGGAAAAACGTCCGCTCCGACGCAGACTTTACTTCCCGGCCGTCGACGAGCAGCACGACCTCAAACGTGCCAGGGTCCAGTCTGTACACGTCACGGAGCTCGGCAGGGAACGACTGGGCCTTTCTGAGCGCGGGCGGTGGTGCGGCTGCAGTCGCCGTGGCAGCTGCTGGCAGAGATGCAGTAGAAACGGTCAGCCCGGCCGAGACCGCCTGCCTCATCGTCGGGAAAAGGGGCGGTCGCGATGCGGTGGAGGAGGTTGAAGGTTGTGATGACGGTATGTGCGAGTAAGTTGCGGGAAGGGAAGAAGTTGGCTTCGATGACGGAGACGCGGACAGTCGCACGGCAGGTCTGGGGGCTGCATGGCTGGAAGAAGACAGAGACGAGGGCGAGCGGCTCAAAGAGGTGGACGGCACCAAACCTGGAGCGATCTGCCTCCTGCTAATTTGCGTTGATAATAGAATGATCGTCCCCGAAAAGTGACAAACACAAAAGCAAACCTCGGCTCCGCGTCGTCCCCGTCGCTGAAAGAGTCTTCATTCTCAAAGCCTGAGCCAAAGCCAAAGCCTTCGCGTTGATTGGCTTGAATTTCCTGCTCCCTTTGAATCATCTTCTCTGCAAGCGCGAGGCCTTCGTCGGTGAGCGAAAACCGTGGTGGGTTCCCGTATTTGATGACGAGCTGCTTCTCCAGCAGAGACGTGATCGAAGACCACCCGCTGTACATCCCGTTCGGTCCGGGAAGGTCCAGCGGCATGTCGGCATGGGCTTGGCCGAGCCGAATAATGTCCTGCTTCGAGAGGAACCCGGTCCCGCCGTCGCACTTTAACAGCGTAATGAGGATGCTCCACGCGCCTGACCTGTACCGCGGAATGTACTCGGTTTTGCGGCGTTTGACAGGCATCTTCGGTGCCGCGGCGGCGGAGGAAGCGGAGTGTGCGTCGGAAAGTGGGCTGCCGCTGCGGCTGCTTCCGTCACGAGCAGCGTCTTTGGCGACCGCCCGCTCGGAGCTGGCGGGTTGGCGTGGCTTTCTTCCTGACGAAGCGAGTTTGCCGGAGAGAGCTGCTGGGTTGCGCGCGGCATCGACAATATCAGATGCTCCGACTGGGGCTGCAGGGCTGGAGAAGTGAATAAAAGCGAATTGAGCACACGTGGCGGTGTTGGAGCAGGCACGAAGCGAAGGGATGGGCTGATTGGAAGACTCACGTGCGCTTTTTCCGGTTAGCCGGACCGGACGCGTAGGCAGGTACAGCCGGGGCCATGTCAGGAAGCGAGCCCGGGTTGTCGACGAGGTGCTGCTGCAGCTTGGTGTTTACAAGCTGGACTATTGCTGGGCCGATCCCTTTAACGTTGAGCAGATCGCGCGGGGTTCGGATGCTGCCCGTGAATGTGCGCAAGTTGTCGGCGGCCTGCAAGTGATTGCGGGGGGGAATGGGGCCTGCCGTCAGTCGTAATGGAGTGCGCGGCCCAGTCGATGAACTTTGATGCCAAAGCCATCACTCCCTCTCTCCCTCCCTAGGCGCCCTTTTCCTTTCTAGCACGTATGAATGGGAATGAATTGGGGTTGATGAAGCAGCACACCCGCTTGTAGACGTGGATGATGCGCGACTGCGTCGAGCGCTGCAGCGCCAGCGTGCGCTCCTCCTCGTAGAGCCCCTCGATCCATCGCAGGAACAAGTCGCGCAGCCGAGAGCTCGGCTGTGGTTCGGACATTTCTGTGTGGTATAGTTGGAGGGACCAGTGTGAGTGAGTGAGCAGACAGCGAGACAGACAGACAGACAGACAGGCAGGCTGTCCCACGCACAGACACAGAGACCTGATCTGACAAGTTCAACCCCGCACCAGTGGAAACGAGATGGCGGCTTCCTCGTCCACACCCCCGCCGTCCATGCAGCCGACTGCTTCGTCCTCGTCGTCCTCATCGTACCAAGGACCTTCGCCGACGGTTCCCTCTACCTCCCAACCGCCACCCCAACAACCGACCGCACCGGTCTCGGCACAAACCGCCGTGCAAGCGTCGTCAACGTCCTCTTCTTCGTCCTCGTCCTCCTCGTCCTCCTCCTCCTCCTCCTCCTCCTCTTCCTCCGGCGTGCAGCCGTCCGCCATCTCCTTCCTCTCCCCGCCGCGCTCGTTCGGCATTGTCGAAAAGGGCGTGTACAGATCAAACGCCCCCGAGCAGCCGGCCCAGCTCGCCTTTCTGCGGACGCTCGGGCTCAAAACCGTCGTGCTGCTTTCGCCCGAGGCGCCGACGCGTACGTTGCTGACGTTTCTGGATGAGAACGGTATTCAGCTGGTAATAAAAACGTAGTGACAGTTTTCACTGTCTCTTTGTGATGGGCGGTTCGAGTGTTCCGATTGCCGCTGCCTCTTCAACTGAACACGGAACGTTGCTTCTACAGAGGCATCTGGGGATCACTGCGTGGAAGTCGACGTCGGGGTGGAAGCCGGTTAGCGAGGAGCTGATAAAGGAGGGAATCGAGCACGTTCTTGACGTGCGGAACCACCCGACCATGGTTATGTGTTCGTAAGTCCTCGCTGCGTTTGGCACTGGCACCACTCATTCATTGTGCTCGAAACAACCACCCCACCAACAAAACACACACACACACACACACACACACACACACACACACACGCTCGCACACCAGCTCGGGCATCCACGAAACGGGGACGTTTATCGGATGCCTCCGCAAAATGCAAGGGTGGAACTTTAACAGCATCGTTGTAGAGTACCGATTCTTTGCAGGAAGCAAGAGCCGCTACGTGAACGAGCAATTTATTGAACTTTTCGACTTGGACTTGATCCGGCTGCCCAAGGACGTGCCAGAGTGGATTTTGGACGCCCAGCGGATGCTCGTAAGGCTCTGTCAATATTCCTGTTGTTGAAGTTGTTTGTTTTTGTTTTTTTTGTTTTTTTTTTGTTCTATTCTTTCTTCGTATTAGCTTACTTGCTGTGATCCATCAATACCCCGACAAGGCAGGCCGAGGAGGAGGAGCTGGAAGGATCATCCGAGCGGGAGTGGGAGCGGGAGCGGGCGCAGTGGCAGGTGCAGCTCCAGGGAGAAGGGGCCGGGGGTGCGGAGGACGGGGTTGGAAGGAGGGGAGGAGAAGGGGACGCAGCCGAGGCGAAGGACGGCGCAGAGTAAAGAAAGAGAGATCCTCTCTCTTCTTGACTGCGTGGATGAGTGAAAAAGAGAGTTAGAGAGTGAGAGAGAGAGAGAGAGTGTGTGTGTGTGTGTGTGAGTTTGTGTGCGTCTGTGTGTGTGTGTGTGTGAATGTAGCCTCCTTGTTGGAAGGGGGCACCCATGTAGAGAAACTCTCGCTCTCTCTCTCTCTCTCTCTCTCTTTCCCTTATGAAACAAAGAACCACAAAAAAAAAAGTAAAGAAAAGAAGAAAAAAAGGAAAAACCTGAAGAAAAAAAAGCATGAGGTCCGCTCATTTTCATTCACAAAGAATACCCTTCATCGAGCCACACAAATGGCAACAGCAACTCTGCCGAAACTAGTTGTTGTTGTCGTTCAACGAAAACGATCAGTTGGCACCCTCTCTCCCTCCCACCCAATGCGCAAATTTTCACGGAGACGCTAGCGACAGAGACCCGGTCGGGGGAGACAGACCGACAGAACGAAGAGAGAGAAGCGAGAGAGAGAGAGAGAGAGAGAGAGAGAGAGAGAGAGAGAGAGTTTGTGTGTGTGTCGACGAACGAGGGCACACGCGAATTCATCTGACGATCGAAAAAAAAGTGGGCGAGCGGAGAGAGTGATTTGCTGAAGGAGGACGGCGAGAGACTGAGAGAGACAGAGAGAGAGACAGAGAGAGCGAGAGAGAGCGTGTGAAAGGCCATCCTCCCCCTTCTTTGTACACAGACACACACACACTCTCTCTCGCTCACTCACTCACTCTATCTCCTCTCTGCCTCCCTCGTATTTATTCTCTCTCTCTCTCTCTCTCTCTCTCACTCACTCACTCACTCACTCACTCAAACTCTCCCTCTCGCCCACTTCCCCCCGTCCTTCCTTTCCCTCCCTCCTCCCCTGCCTCCCTTCACACGAATCCTCCCACTCCCGCTCTCTCCCCTTCTACACACTCGTGGCAAGTAGACCGACCGACCCGACCCTGACCCGGACCCCGAACCGACACAGCAGCAGTAGCAACAGCAGCGGCAGCAGCAGCAGCAGGTTGACTCAACCGCACCTGCTTAGAAGACCAACCGCGCAATTCTCAATCCGCGTCACTCAGACACGGCACGACCCGGCCTTTCCACTCTCGATCACTACACACCTCGCCCCCGTCTCTCCACCTGAATTTCGGCATGGCCGCTTCACTAGACCAGATTCTCACACCCCCCTCGTCATCATCCGACGCCGCGCTCGAAGCGTGGGGCTCAGAGCAGCAGCAGCAGCAACACCACGGTTCCGGCCCACCACCACCCGCGCGTCACACCATCCGTGACGCAGTCAGCTCGGCCATAACGTCAGCGACGGCTTCCGTATCGGCGACTGCGGTCACTGCCCTGCACACCCTCTCGCCATCTCTTCGCCAACACCACCACCAAAGAGCGGCCGGCCTCGCGCCGCGGCTCATGGGAGCCGTGGCTGGCGCCGTGCTCTCAGAGGCTGACCCCTACGCAAGGCAGCACCGACCGCTCGCCATCGAGGCGCCGCCGCCGCGCGCAGACATCTCCATCGTGTTCCACACCAAGAGTGACGGCGACGCCGTCTCCACGGCCGTCGCTTCTGAAACAGTGAGCGAATTCGCAGGCCCTGACGGTCGCGACGGCGGCCACCAGGACGACGACGACGACAGCGATGCTGACGAGAATGGCGTCGGCCACAAAGGCGGCAGCGGGAGCCCCGTTGTGCGCCTCGATACCGCGATGGCCGCCGCAGCAGCGGCAGCGGCGGGTGCCCCAGCCGTGCGGGTCCAGGTCGAGGCTCCCGCCACACTCGGTGGCCGCGAGAACGAACTGGTGCCACCGTCATCCCCTCGGGCAACTATCGGACGCCTCCAGGGTGGTGGTGGTGCCACCGGTGCTGCACCAGGAGAAGCCAACACCCTCGGCGGCGGCGGCGCAACCCCGTCGCCCGACGAGCGCCGGCCGCGCGACCTCGACCGCAACCGCCGTAAGAGCGCCGCCGCGTCGCTGGCTACTTCTCTGCGCGACCCCGCCGCTGCCGCTGCAGAGACCATCACGACGGCGGCGGCCCCGCTTCTTCCGCCGCACGCACAGGACGTCGAGGGCGCCGTGGTGCTCGAGCTGAACCAGCCTATCCAGAACCTCGTTGGCTTGGTTGTCGAGCTCGTCGGTGCGACTTGCTCTTCTAATATATTTTTTTTTTTTTTTCCTATCTTGGTTTTTATTACTGACCCTTTTTTTCGCTCTTCAAAAAACCTCAAACACATACTCACAACCACAGGCGAACTGCATGTGGATTCGCACAAGGTGGCGCTCGGCTGGGTAAAAGGCGGTGCAGTCTCCATGCGTTCCGCCGGAAACAAGGCCGCAGAGCCCATCGACCGCAAGGTGTACCGTGAAGCATTGACACTCGCCAAGTCTGAAGTCCTCTCTGCCCTCGGTGAGGGAGTGGTGAGTAGCAAGTGTTGCGAGCGTAATCTCTAATGGGTTCTCATCATCACTCTTCTCCTTCTCTCACTGAATCAAAAAAAAACAACAAAAAAAGCATTCCTTCCCTTTCAAGTTCACCATCACAAACAGCTCCCCGTCCTCCGTTTGGACGACGTACTACCAAATCCAATACAAAGTCAACGCAACCCTGCTCCACGTCGCAAGCGGCCTGCCAAAGTCGCTGCCTCCCCTGCCCCAGTCCTCCTCGGACGACAACGCGCCCCTCGCCCCCGCCGCGACGCGCTCCTCGCCGTCGCCGCCCCCGCTGGTCACCCCCTTCTCAAAGGGCTCCGCCGTCGTCGAGTTTGCGCGCGTCCGCACGCTGCCGTCCGTCGCCCCACCCACCGCCGCCACCACCGCCGCCGCCGCCGCCTCCTCCGCCGCGGCTTCTGCGAGCCAGATCGAGGTGGTCGGCGCCTCCCGTGACCGGCTGCTGCGGTACACCGCGACGGCGCCCGCCGAGCTCGTCGTCACCGCAGGCGCGACCGAGGGCAGCGTTGTGGACCTCCGTATCGCCCTCGAGTGGAATCCGGCGGTGGTTGAAGGCGTGCAGTTTGTGCATTGCGTGTTTAAGCAGTGCACGCAGTTTAGGTGAGAAGGGGCGGCGGGGAAGGTGGGATTTCCTTTGAGACAGTTTTTTTTTTTTTTTTTTTTTTTTTTTTTTTTTTTTGCGTCGTTTGGTCTCCTCCTCATTCGTTTTCAGGGTTACCGCATTGAAAGAAGACATGATCACACGCGAAATCGTGAGTGTTTTTTCCCCCCTTTTATTTTGGGCACTTCCACTGCTTTCTTCGTTTTTGGTAACCCCTCTCTCCCTCAGACGCGTCTGAACGCAAACATCGAGCACCGCCTGAAAATCGGCGCGCTCGTGAAAGCGCCGCCCGAGGCGCTCGTCCCTCAGAGCCTTCCCGGGCCGTCGCCGTCGTCGCCCGCCCTGCGCGGCCGAGGACGCTTCCGCCCTCCCACCGGGACCGCCGCCTCGGCCACCGTCGACCCGTCGCCGACGCCACCCCATACGTCGTACTCCAACTGGGCCGCGGCGCTTCAACCACGCCAGCGCGCCGGCGCAACGGCGGCGCAGAGGCCGCCGCCGCCGCCTCACGCGCGGCCCTCCTCCGCCGCGCAACAGCTGCTCCTCCGCGCCCGCCGCAGCGTCGACGTCCTCCGCCCGACCGCGTCTGCCCCCGCCGCGTCTGCCCCCGCCGCCGCCGCCAATCAGCAGCAGCAGCAGCAGCAGCCCCGCGCCGCCGCAGGCACCCGCCTCTTTGCCATCCTCTGCCCGCCGGCAGCAGCGGCAGCTGCACCTGCCCCCGCCCCCGCCGCGGCCACAGCTGCAGCAGTAGCGGCACAACCACAAGCAGACCACGACCCCCGCCGTAGACGCCGCCCGGCCTCCCGCCCGCCCCCGCCCGCCCCCGTCGCACCGCCGCGAAGCGCTTCCTGCCACAACCACAACCGCAACCACAACAACCAATACCGCCGCACCGGCAGCGACGACGCCGCCGCCGCCCCGCATAGCGCCGCGGCAGCGCCGCCTCCGCCGAGGTCCCCGTCGTCGTCATCCACAGTCTCGCCCGCGTCGCCCCTGCGCCGCTCCCTCTCCTCGCCGCGCCGCCTCCACGCGCCGCCCTCGTCCCCGTCCTCGCCCCCCGCGCCAACGCCCGCGCCGGCCTCCGCCAGCGCCGCGTTCCCGCGGCAGCCGCCCATGACGACGGGAAGCAACAGCAGCGGCGGCGGTATCGCGACCACCGCGACGGTCACGCTCTCGGTGCCGGCGTCCCCGCGCGACGCGGCGGCCCGCGCGCGCGTTCCGCCCGGGGACGCGGCTGCGCGAGGTCCGGCGGTCGCACCACGTGCTGGTGCGCGTCGGGTACAAGGTCGCCGAGGCGGGCGGCGGCGGCGCGGGCGCGGCGGTGCGGGCGATGGTCGAGGGCGGGGCGCGGGTCGATGGCGGTAGCGGTGGTGGTGGTGTCGTGGGGGCCGCGAGGGGCCTGCGGTTGGCGCGGGAGGTCGAGATCTTGGTGCCGGTCGTTGTGGTGCCGGCGAGGCGGGGGTGAATTTACGGCCCTTGGGACTTAATTTTTTCTTCTTCTTCTTCTTTTTTTTTTTTTTTTTTCTCCCAGAGAGTCTCATTGCGGCTTGTTTTTTTGGCTCTCTTTTCGCTTTCCTCTCATGCTCCTTCTTCTTCGTCTACTTCTTCCTCACTTCCCATCCCCGTTTCTTTAAACTTTTCCGCACTCGCATCTGTCGCAGCACTTGGATTTGGGGCCAGCCCAGGCCTCTCGCGCCAGGCTGGGGTGCCCCCCTCCTAGAATCTCTTGGACACACACTCGACGGGATTTTTGCATCTGCAGTTGGGTGGTGGTGGCACGCTCTAGTTTTTTTTTTTTTTTTTTTCTTTTTCGTTTCCTGGGTCACCTTTTGTCTTGTGCCACCCACCCCCAACCCCCCACCGAAAACCTCCCGTGTTCCCCTTTTCCCTTTCCCCTTTTCCCTTTCCCCTTTCCCCAGTCTCTGTCTCTCTCCCAACTTCCGGCCCCACAAAGCGAGTCGCGAACTCGTGTGCGCGTCTTGGCCCCATCTAACTTTTCTTCCCCTTTCTATCCCCTGCTTCCTCTCCTCCTGTTTTGCATGCCAAAGAAAAAAGGAAAAACAAAAAAAAAAAAAAGGACTTTCGTGCACTCTCGTTTTCCAACAAACAAAAAAAAAAAAAGAAAGAAAAGGAAAGAAAGTATCGTATACATACAACGCCATTCTCTATCTGTCGTTTTCCTCTTGTGTTGTTATTTTATTTTTTTTTTTTTGTCTTCCGCATTTGTCGTTTGGCGAAGGGAAGAAAACTGGCGAGTGTGGAGAAATCTCTTCGCGTCACTTCGAATGTCGAATGTATGTACGATGACCGACTTCCCCCCCTTCTTCTTTCTGCTCGAGGTAAAAAAAAAAAAAATTAAAGATTGTGTTCGGAGGACTCATCGGGGCTTCATGTTTTGTCTTCGACAAGCGAGCGAGCGAGAGACCGCGGAGCACCAAGGGAAGGGGAGGAAGGGGAGGTGGGGCACGCAATGTCATCAGTAACAAAACCAAATTGCAACAACTTTTGAGCCCCACAACTCCGCAGCGCGCTTGCCCGTTGAGGGCGACGGGGGTCAGGGATGTAAAGGTAAATGGGCAAATGGATAAACAGGAACGCGCAGAGTAAGGAGAACAACAATAACAGAGACACAAAGGAAAAAACAGTAACCCTTCGTACGTGCGCTTGGACTGAATACAAAAACACTCGTCACGCTTCAACACTCCTCACACCGACACTCCCCCACTCGTGAACTTCACCCGAATCAAAGCGTCCCGCCCGCCTTGCCACCTGCACTCCCCCGACTTCCCCGCGCGGCATCAACGGCGTTTGCGGGCGCAGCCGTCGTCGCTGCAGCGGTCATTCCTCCCGCCGCGCTCGCGCGCCTCCTACCGCCGTCGTCGAGGTCGCTTCCGCCGCCGCCGCCACGGCTACCGGCCCGAGAAACGGAGGCGGGTCTGCCGCCCGGTGGCCTCGTTTGCAGAAACCGGCGCTGCTCGCCCGCCGGGCACGCCCCGCCGCGGCGAGAGAAGCGGCACTCGAGCGCGGCGTCGGTCCACCCGTCCTTTTGGATTATGTCGCATGAGAGAGATAATGTGTGTGTGTGTGTGTGTGTGTGTGTGTGTGTGTGTGTTGGTGTTGGCACGGTGGTAGTGTTGCAGGATAGTGGATGGTTGGGTTGGAGGGGAGCGAAAGGAGAACGAGAAAGGTGAGTGAATGTAAAACTGGGGTCTGACGTGAAGGCCGGGTTGTTGTTGTGTACGTGCTCGTGTGTGATTGCGGGCGAGAGACCGTGCACGAGACCCACGCGTGAGAACAGTCAGGGCACTCACACGCCTCCCCCGTTCCGCTCACTCTCTGCCACAAACTCACCCACTGAGCCTGTGGCCACACGCTCGGATCCGTATGCGAAGCTCCGCCCCGCCGCCGCCACCCCGCACAACCGTCTCCCACCCCGCCGCCGCCCGCCCATTCTCTCCGCGCCCAACCGCCCCCCACGGCCGCCGCCGCCGTACTCATCGTCATAGTCATCATCGTCATCCTCGTCGTCATCCTCGTCGTCGTCGTCGTACCCACTGCCCGCGCTGTCCATCCAGTCGTCGACGTCGTCGACGTCGTCGTATTCGGACCCGCCGTAATCAGAGTCGCCGCCGATCCCGCCGCCGCCGACCGCACCGAGGTAATTGTAGTAGTACCCGTGCGCTGGGACGGGGGCGGGGGCGGCGGTGGCGCCGGGGGCGGCCACGCGCATCTGGAACACAAAGCCGCGCAGCGGGTCGTATGTTATGAATGCTTGCGAGCCGACGTCGAGGTCGTTGTCGTCCGCGTCCTCGTCGTCGGCCGTCGCGGTGCGGCAAGGGTGGTTGGTGCTCGAGGGTAGGGGTTTGTGAAACGAAGCGCGTTTCGGCGCTCCTGTGGCGCGGCGGCGGCGAGTCGATGGTGGTGGTGGTGGGCGAGCTTCTCTGTGCGGAGCTACCGGCTGCTGTTGGTGCTGCTGATGCTAATGCGGCGTTGGAGCAGGCGGCGGCTGCTGCTGCTGCTGCTGTGAGGAACCGCTCTTCGTCGCCGTCGCTCTCGAGCTCGAAGATTTCCGGCATGACGTGGGGGGAGACGAGAGGTGGGAGGGAAGCGGATGAGAGTGCGAAGCAAGCGATGCTCCCTTAATTCTCACAAATTCTCACAAATCTTTCTTCTTCTTCTTCTTTTTTTTTTTTTTTTTTTTTTTTTTTTTTTTTTTTTTTCTCACCTCACTTGTCCCACACGATAACAGCTCTTTCTCTGTCCACCCGGCTCATTCTCTCTCAATATTATCAACTTCATCACACCATCATACGTCGAGTTCTATCACCCTCCTCCTCTGCGTCGCTTCCCGCGTGCGAAAAGTCGTGACATGACGGGCTTCACCGCCACGTCTCAGACTGCACCGCAACGAACTCCCTCGCGTAACGCACCTCCGCCGCTTCCCCCGCTCCGCCCCCCGCCCCTCCGCAGTCTCGCTCGCAGGTGTACACAAGCACCGTCCCAAACTCCATCCCCAGCGCCAGCGCGTCCAGGCTCGGCGGCGCCGGCCCTCCTGTACCCGGTGCTGCTGCTTTCCCGCTCTTCTTCGTCGCCGCGCCGGCTGACGGCTTGAGCGACGCGGATGATGCGGATGCCGACACGGCGACGGAGGACAATGACGCCGACGTCGAGGCGGAAGTAGCGGAGTTGGAGGATGGGGAGGACGACGACGATGAAGGTGACGATGACGGCTCCGGAGGGACGGACGTTCCAGCTTTGGAGGAGGCGACGGCGGCGGCAGCGGCTTCCTGCTCTGTCGGCAGGAACGCCAGGATCGCGGGCATCAGCTGCATCTCGAAAACGCGGCGGCCGCCGCAGTACTGGCACGACGCGACCCCGCCGCCGCCGCCGGCGTACGCGGCCGTCAGCGACTGAAACACAGAGTCGGTGGCGTAGAACAGCGGAACAGAGTTCAGCCCGTATCTGGAGTAGTAGTTTTGGTTGCGAAAAAAAAAAAGGTGGCACGTATGAGGAACGATCGAGCACGGGAAAAGAAAGGAAGGAGGAAAAATTCAATCCCACACCCCCCTGCAAAGCTCACCTCACGCATTGCGACGGCTCCAGCTCCACCGTGCGCTGAAACACCTTGAACGCCTTGTCGTAATGCCGCGGCCGAAACTTTTCGTAAGTCTCACCCGCCCACTCTCCCGCTCCACTACCACCACCGCCACCGCTCGCCCCCGCGTCCTCCGAACCGCCGCCCGCTCCGCCCCCTCCGATCGCCGCGGCCAGCCACGCGGCGCCCGCCTTCTCCGTCTTCTGGTACTGCTCAAGCAGCCGCAGCTCATAGTCGAACCGCGTGCTTTCGTGCAGGCTCGATTCCGGCGTGAAGCTCAGCGCGTAGGAAGGGAAGGACGGGAGCGACGACCACGGGTCGAAGGCGGAGGGGGAGGATGCGACCGTGGGGACGGTTGCGTCCCCTGCGGCGGGGGGTGCTGTTGCTGTTGCTGTTGCTGCTGGCGCGCTTGACGAGGGCTCGGACGCCTGGGCGGATGTGGGTTGAGGTTTCTTTATATACAAGTTTTAAGTCGTTTTGAGCGTCAATTGTTTCAAAACCTAAAATAAAAAATAAAAATAAAAAAGCGCGGGCTTACCAAATTCGCAGAGCTCGCCTTCTTGGACGCACCAGCGCTCCCTCCGCCCTTACCCTTCTTCTCCGCCTTCTTGGACTTCCCTCCGCCGCCGCCGCCACCACCCCATCCCGTCGCGGGCGCCCCCTCGTCGTACAGCTTCGCCCGCTGCTTCAGCATCTCGGCAATCTCCTCCACCGCCGCCGCTTCTGCCTGTTCGCCACCGAATCCGCCGCCGAACCCGCCGCCAAACACGCCGGGCCCCGCGCCGCCGCCGCCGCCGCCAAACGAGCCAAAGGTGCTGAACGAGTCCAGCGGCTTCTGCCGGATCGGGGCGACTTTTTCAGTGACAGAGAATAGAAGAAAGAACAAAAAAATCATGACTCAACTGCTGCGGCCGCGACCGCGGCAAACGAATTCGACGGTTTCGCAGCCACTCCACCACCGCCGGCTGCAGTAGCAGCGGCCCGCGCCTTGTGCTTCCCGGCGCTCGCCGGCGCGGAGCCCTCGCCGTCGGAAGCCCAGCGCCGCTTCGAGGCCCGCACAACCATCCACCTTGGTTTGTTGCTGCATCAGAGAGAGAGGCACTGGCAAACCAAAAACCAAAAACCAAAAAAAAAAAAGAAAGAAAGTATCTCTTTCTCTGTCTCTCTCTCGCACACTCACCCCTCGGCCCTCCTCGAGCATGCGCGCGAGTTGCACGCAAACACGTACAGCACGCGCTCGCGCACCGCACCGGGGGCGGCGGAGGCCGCTGGGGTCGCCGGCAGCGCGGCGAGGATCTGCGCGACGAGGTAGTGCGGCCGGCCGCACAGCGCGCAGCGCGGCGAGATGCCGCTGGTGCTGCTGCTGCTGCTGGACCGTGGTGCCCGTGGCGGCGGTGCGACGGGAGAAGAGGAGGAGGAGGAGGACGAGGACGAGGACGAGGGCCGGGTCGAGTTTGCGGTAGTCGTTTCGGTCGCCGTCGGCACTACTCCGTCGATCCAGACCTTTTGAAGTGCTTGATGTTACTTTCATACACGGTCTGTCCCTCTCTGCATCTGCAAACACACACACAGACGCACGCACACGCCCGCACGCACCGGCACGCCGCCGATCTTGTCGATAAACGGGTCTGCGCGCTGATCGTCCAAAGGCAGCGCAGCGTCCGGCGGGTCCGGGAAGGCGATCTCGACGCTGTTGCCGGCTGACATGCTGCAGTTAAAGTTGGAAGAAATAGTGAAAGAGAGACGAGTATTCATGTTCACAGTGCTGAAACGACAGACAGACAGACAGAGAGACAGACAGACAGACAAACAGACAACAAAAAAGAAAAGAAAAGAAAACCAGAATGAAAAGAAAAAAGAAACACCACAGACACAGGCGGTTAAAACAAAGGGGAACCAATCTCGTGTGCGCCAGTCGAGAGCGAGATAGATGCAAAAAGAAGCATCCGCCGCCTCCGCCCGTTTACGCACACATCCCTCCCTCCACCAAGACTACATCCAGCACTTTCCCCCCCTACCGACAACCAACCAACCAACCACCCTTCTTTGCACCACCAGCTTCTTCCCTGCACAACCACGCAGACAAGCCTCTTAACGGCTCTTCATGAGCGGCTGCTGGTCGGCGCTAATCACAATCGAGGATCCGGCGTATGTTCTCCTCGCGTGGTACGCCGCGCCAATTGTAATCAGCAAAAGAAGGTCGCCGACGGGGAAGATGATGGCCCAGTTGCGGAGCAGGCCAAACCAGTACGACGCGCCCGCCGCCTTGCAGCCCGGAAGCACGCTGCCAACGTCCTTGGTGGCGCAAAGGTTCACAGACTCGCCGTCCGACAGGGGTGCGCCTGTGTACGGGTTGTCGCTGTAGTCAGCAAAGCCGCAGCACCCAAACTGTTGGTGACAAAACAGAGGGAGGGGAAAGATTCTTTAGAATCGGAGGACGGGCGCATGGAGAAAGGTGTACTGACCGCCCATTGTGCCAGGTCCTTGTCCGCATCCGAAGCAGTCTTCCACATGCTGGCGTCGACGGCCTTCCACGCATTCATGCGCTTGTTGTAAATGAAGATCGAGTACGAGCCGTACACTGTCAAGAACAGCACGTTGAGGATCAAAGCACCGATGAAGAAGGAGAGCATCCCGTTGTTGCGAGTGATGCCACCGATGCATCCGGCGATTGAGGTGGCAAAGAAGAAGCAACCCATCACGATAGCCTGTTTGTTATGATAAAGTTCTCGGTCAACCATGGTCGCAAGGAAAAGAGTCCAGCCAGTAACGTACCGTGATGGCAATGCCGCGAATACCGACTGCAACAGAGACTGCATTTAGGCCGGAAGGGGTCTGGAGAGGGAAGGTGCGAGTACAACGGGACAATGGTTAGACAGTGGCTGTCTGTTGAAGCAAATGGCCCAGCGGGTGGGTGAGACACGACTGTCTTCCACAAGTGGGACCATGGGAAGCGATGGATGGGCAGGGCGACATCAGGCGGTGGAAGAGAGATCCGTTGAGGACAGAAGTGTGGGCGAGGAAGGGTGGGAAGCAAGGTGCCTGATTGGAGGAGGAGGGGTGGGGTTGCAAGGCAGTGGGCGAAGCCAACGTCGTCGCCGGTTTTCGCTCAGCCCCCCACCCACCCAGCTCCCCAGAAGACAGACAAAGGGTGAAAAACGACAACGTACCGTGCCCGCGTCAGCGGCGTCGTCGACCTTTACAAACTTGAGGGCGATGGCGCCCGACACGAGGACGCAGATGGAAACGAAGATCAGGATGGTGTTGAAGAGGAAGAGCCAGATGCGCGACGTCCAGTTCTTTGAGCCGGTCTCCTTTGCGGGGACGGTGGCGATGAACGGAGCGGAGCCGCCGCCGCCGGCGACGATGATGGTGGAGTCGCTGGATGCCATTCGTCGGTCAGTGTGTGAGTGAGGATTGATTGATTGATTGATGGATGGATGGATTGGGTGTGGGGCGGGCTGGCTTCTTTCTTTTGGGGTTGTCTGATGCTTGCTGTTTGCTGCTGTCTGCTGCTGTCTGCTGTTAAAGAAAGAGAGTGAGAGTGAGAGAGAGAGAGAGATGAAGTTTTTTTCTTGACACGGACAGAGAGGGGAAAGTCCATCATGGACGATGGGAGGTTCGCTTTTTGTGTTTGGTGGTTGGGTGGTTGAGGGCCACAGACAGGGACAGACAGAGACATCTTGTCTGCTCGAATTGGTGGGGCGGCCTGTCTCATTCGCTTTGCTTGTCGCTTATGTCTGTCTGTCTGTCTGTCTGTCTGTCTGTCTTTCTGTCTCGCCTTTTTCTCCTTTGCTTGTCCTTTCGAGCCACCCTGTTTGTGTCTGTTTGCCGTGGCCGCCTTTGCTTTGGCTGAGTATTGGACGAAAAGCTGCAGACAGAGGCGGCCACCAGCCATCCATCCGGTGTCTGCTTCTCTCCTTTCACGGCACACACACACACACACACACACACACACTCCTCTCTGTCCTCGCACTCATTCTCAGCCTCTCTCGCTTCACTCCACGAAAGACGCAAATGATGATGATACACAGTATTACCGAACCAACTCCTCCTGCTCGCCCCCACCCAACCGTGTCTCCCCCCCACCATCAGTATCTACCACCCGACCTACCTTGTGGAAGCGTTCCTCATTTTCATTTTTGCTTGTTTCTTTGGGAACAATTTGGAGAGGGGGTGGGGTCGCACAATTCGAAGAGCCAAGAGCTCTTCGCGTGGCACACCAACTTCTCCGCGAACGCAATAATACTCGTCATGCACTTCCACACGCTATTTGCAAGTGCTTTGTGAATATTTTGACCCCTTAACAACCTTAACAAGAGCTTCAGCTCAACCAAGGACGACAATGCTATACGTTTATGTTGCCTCCAAGACTGGTTCGCTGCAAAAACGCTCTCTCAGCCAATCATTGTTGCCGTTGGCGCACCCACCGAGACCTCAGCTCAGAAACAGCTCCGGGGGTTTCCACCCACGATCGGTACGCGTAATTCAAGTAGTAGTGCATTTCATTGACGCTTCGCAAATAATAGCTGTTGGGCCAATTGTTGAGAGTGGGCGGACTGCGCAGTAGTCCCGGCCAGAAATGAAAGTTGCTCTCCGCCGTGGTCGAAATGAGCTGATTGCCGTCAAAGCGAGGCGTACGGGATCGCGTTATGATGGTCGTGGATCCAATCCAGCGTTTCGCCACGAGGTCGGTTTGGATCGCGAACAGTCGGATCCGCCACACAACGTCGAAGGAGAGGCCGTCCGTCAAGGACCGTGGACGCTCTGAGAAGCCGGGCGTCCAAGAAAATTCGAATTTTGAGCCGGGTTGCGGGCACCAGCAGGCCGAGCCCGAAAAGGTTCTTGAGGCCGCCCGATTCCACGGACTCGGTCCTGGTCGACCAAGTTCTGCGGGTCGTCCGGGTCGTGATCCACCCACGTCCTGATGAAATCGTAGCACTGCTGGTCCCGATTGAGGCGCAGGAGCAGGTGGGGTAGGACCTCGCGGCTGCCGAGTCGAACAGGCGGAGGAAGTCGGGAGTGTGGGCGCATGCCTCGTCGATGGTGGCGTGGCTGCCGTAGGCGACGTACGCCATGACGAGGGCGTACCACGCGCGCTCGCTTGTAGTTTCGGCTTTCGAGGATGCCCCAAAGGGTGCCGACTTGGGTCTCGAAGAGGTTCTCGCCAGGCGTCGGCGGTGCCCTTCTCGATGGGCACGTCTCGGCGGCCAGCTTTGGTTGCCGCCAGTGGTGGTGGTTATGGTGGTGGTGGTCCAGTCGGCGGCCTTGGTGCTGCTGCGAGCAGTAGAATGCGACGCGGCAGTCGCCACAGCGCGACATGCGCGGGCGCGTCGCACCGCAGTTCGCCCATTGGGGGCGCGGGCTCAGAACGCCTGCAGTTCGTTCGTTCGGTGGTCGCGAAGCTGGATTCTTTTTATGGTTTTGCTTTTGAAGGAAAAGCCAAACAACTCAAACATCAAAAAAAAAAAAAAAAAAAAAAAACCAAAAAAAAACCCAAACAATCCCTCTGCCCCCGCACACCCACACGTGCTCTCAGCAAACGAATACGCACGCTCACACTCCCCACTCCCAAATCTCTTTGTCCAAATCGCCCTTTCCTGCAACCCTCGATCGACACCCCTCCCCTCCCCTAACCGAACCAGAAGAGCCCCTAGCACCCGCCCGCCCGTCCGCCCGCTGCCGCGTTTCCCTTGCGGGACTAGGACAAGCCACCCACTCCACTTTCTAACCCCCTCCTCGGATCCTTGGTGTGGTGGTGGCTAGGGTTTGCCTGAACCGTGCCGAACGGCTCTCTACACTCCTATCTGTCCTTCCCCCTTTCTCCCCTCCCACCCCGCTCGCCCACGCGGAATATTGTGGGCCTCCCCTTCTCGTCCTTTGCTCAACGGACCAACCAGCTCCGATCGCTTTTTGAGCTCCCAAATCGGTCGACACCCCACCTCACCTAGGCTTGGCGGTGGTTCCAACGAATTCGTCTGCACTTCGAATCTCCGCCCTGTGAATCCTTGGAGCACGATCGAACAGAAACTCCACGTCGCATTCGTTCCAGCCCCCAAGCATCCAAGGATGAGCATTCCCTACGAGGACCTGGCCGACATCACGCAAATCGGCAGCGGCTCCTTTGGCGTCATGTCGAAAGCAGACGTGAGTGGTCCCTTGCCTGACAAATCCGCCGCTGAACACTGACTGATGGAGACTGTCGACGATTTTTGATGCAATACGCCTTGCGCAACGCCCGCCTTCTGCCGTTCTGCTAGTACTTGGTATGGGCACAATGCATTCAAACTCTTGCAGAGGCTGACGCCGGCCAAACTTCTCCTTCCCTAGGGAACGGAAGTGGCGATCAAAACCTTTATTGGTAGGGCAACTTACTGGAGGGATGCCATCTGACGTTGGATCGTAGATCTTTCGAAGCAAGATCCGGGCTTCAATGTGCACAAGTACATTGAGCGAGAAGTGGAGATACTAAAGTAAGGGCTCTTAGTTTTGTCCCCCGACGCGGTGAATTTATAGTGTCTCGTCCACAGGGAAGCTCGACATCCAAATGTTGTTCAGGTAAACTTTTCTTCGAGTTGCAAGGACGACCTGTCGATCTGAATCGCCGTATTCAGTTTATGGGAAGCATCATTCATGATTCCAAAGTTCTTCTCGTCACGGAGTTTGTTTCGGGAGGAAATGTGAAGGATGTGAGTCGCCCATGAAGAAGGATAACGCCCGCCATTTTTTTTTTTGTTGACTGAAGGAATCGTTAACAGTGGATACAAGACGCAGAACGCGAACTTTCTGAGAGGATGAAGATTAGTATTGCAATTGACGTCGCTCGAGCCATGGCGTATTTGCATGCACACAACATTATTCACAGGTATGGTGGACAAAGCGCTTTGAATGCAGCGTACTGGAAGACTTAATTGCTTTTATGCATCGGTGGACGATAGAGATCTTAAAAGCGAGAACCTGCTGGTGACCGAAAACAAGAGAATAAAAGTATGCGATTTCGGCTTTTCCAGACCAACGCCGAAAACTGCGGATGAGCTGCGTCGACTTTCTTTCTGCGGCACCGACTCGCATATGGCGCCTGAGATCATTTTGGGCATCCCCTTTGACAAGAGAGTGGACGTATTCTCTTTTGGAGTCGTTCTCTGCGAATTGGCGGCACGGGCATGTGTCGACGATAGCGGCGGAGTCTTCTCTCGAGTTATTCCTGGTTTCGGAATCGACGAGGAAGAGGTTTGGAGACGCGCGGAGAAGGAAGGAGCCGCCCAACGCGGTGTAGAGTGGATAGCAATGGCACTCAAGTGCTGCGAGACGGAGCCAGCGGACCGACCCAGCTGGAAAGCTGTTCTTGGCGTCTTGAAGGAAGAGGAGTTGCGCGTCATCAGGGAAGAACCGACGCATGCCGGCGTCCTGCCTCGTGAGTTCCCCCTGCTCGTTCATTAGCCGGACTGAAGCCTTTCGTCCACATTTTCTTGCAGGCGAGAAGGCAATGCTCACCCACAGCCAATCGATTGGAAGTTTGGGCAGTTTTGCAAATCTCAGTTTCGGTAGCGTCGACGGCTCAACGTGGCAGAACTTTAATCAGCGTAAGCGTTGCTACCCGTCCAATTCGAGTAAGAAGGCGACTGACCACTCTATTTCGCCACTTAGTCTCTATTGGTTCTTTGGCAAGCCTCACGCAGATGATAAGCCTGGATCTTTCAGCGCGGAGCGATCCGAGTTTGGGTCAAAATGGATCCCCATCATCGTCGCCAACACTAAGTCGACGCTCGCTCTCATCACCACCACTGCTTGTCCTGGACCCCAGTCACCCAAGATCGGCGTCGCCTACACCGTTATACATTCCCGTCGGTTCTGCAGTTGGCGCAAACGTTGCAGTACCTGCTGCACTCCTAGCCGCTGTCTCTCTTCCTGTTTCTCCTGTCTCCCCGCTTTCCCCAAGTGACGAAAGACTGTCACTAGGACCCGACCCGTTGTCGCCTGCGGGACAGCGGCTGCTAGGCCCCCGTCTGTCCATCAGCACATCGGAACTAAACAGTGCCGTGGCTGCGGCGGGCGGGCCACTGTCGCCTGTGCAAGCAGGCTCCACTGGCGTTCGAGAGGTTCGGATGGGCCACGCGATTCCTCACCGGTTTTCTCTTGTTCGGAGCGCCTCAATGCCAAGATGCGAGCAATGCGCACGCAGAGTCATTGGAGTGGCAAACAGATTTTTGCAATGCGATGGTGAGTCTGTTGGTTCCTTTTCATTCCTGTTGAATCGTCGTTGACAGTGCCTTCAATGTTCAGATTGTGGCGCTGTTTTCCATAAGAGGTGCGGTTCGAGTGCGCCAACAAGCTGCGGGATTCCGAAGGAGCTCAGGAGATACCTTTTCCCACCAGCGGGACGCGCGCGCGGGGCACTTCGACCTGTGAGCCTTTCGTCCTCGCATTCTTCGATTGCCTCGGCCGGCGCTGGTGCAGCAAACGAAGTCAGCAGCTCGAGCCTGGCAAGGCATTTTCAAGAAGCCCACTCGACCGCTCCCGAAGCGACCGGAAATTCTGTAGCGGCGGCGGCAGCCACATCCCAAACTCAGGCCTCTTCCTCGAGGAACGGCAGCCACGAGCTCTTTCGCCGGGCTTCATTGTTCCCATTATACACGCGACCGTCGTCGCAACACGGCCTCCAGCACCACGGGCACAAAGACGACTCTCACTTGCCAAACAGCGTGGGTGGGTCGGTCGACTCTGGCGCACACGGGCTCGGGAGTACGCAGCAACAATTTCAGCCTCAGCCTTTGCACCAGCGGTCCACTTCACTCAAAATTGCGCTTTCATCATCGGGAGCAGGCATCCATGGGCGCAGAGGCAAACGGGAGCTTCCGGTCGCAGGTCCGGTACCGCCATCGGTCTCTGGAGTTCCAGCAGGGGACAGCGGCAGTGGTGGCTCAAAGGCTGGGAAGAGTCAGCACACCTCAATTGCCGACCCCGCAGCCACAGCGGGGAAGGAAGAAAAGGAGGGCAAAATGAATGTTGCATCGAAAGGTGCGACGGTGTTGCAGGTTGGCTCTGATCTGGCATTTGAGAAGTCCTCCACAGAACGCGAAACGGCCTTTTCTTCGAGCGAGACTGTCGTTGAGCCGACTTCTTGAATGATGAAGCCCTCTGCCGTCGTTTCATCCTGCCCCGCGATTGACTCATCACACTGGACAGAACCGTCACCCGGCCTGCCCACCCACTCTTCCTTCATTCCTCCTTCCTCCATCCACCGACCCCACCCACCGCGGGGAAGGCTTTGTAAGTTTTCTGGTTCATCTCTCGATTCACCCATATCATCATCAGAATTGTAAGAAACGTTGTCGACTTTCGTTTTTTTTTTTTCTTTTTCTATATTCATCTTTCGTCTTGCCCTCCCTGGCTCCAACTGCGCTCACCACATCGCCAATGGACGCTGGACCACTAGAGGGAAGACGCACACGCACGCGCATCATATATCACAGTCATTTTCCTTTTTACACGTTACGGCGCCCTACCCACCCATTTTCGTTCTGTCCCATTTTTTTTTTGGCGAGGTAGCTCGCGGCACAACCCCGTTCAAGTGTTTTTTTTTGTTTTGTTTTGGTTTATTTTTTTTTTTTCCAGTTTCTTCCAGGGTCGTAAATACCAACATCTCCACCCCCAGCTCCAACACCTAACCAACGCAAGCTCCCCACCCACCCTCCTCCCCATCAATTATATTCCCTGCTCCCTCTTCTTTTACTTCTCCTCCTTGCGCGCACACACAACACAACCAAACGAAATCGTTATCACCATAACGAACCAAAAAAAAGCGAAAAAAACCGAACAACTAGAAGAGTAAAATGCGGACTTCGCGTTGGCGCTTCTTACATGAAGCGTGCAAAAGGACCACCTTGCCGCCGCAGCCGCGGTCGGTGTTTCGCGCCTCCCTTGGCACCAGGGGTGTCTGTGCCTGCCTGCCTGCCTCCCTGCCTGCCTGTCTATGTACCTTCCACACACACCCAGCCTTCTCCTCTCCTTCACTCATCATCAACACAAGCACAGCCACCCACCCCACCCAACCTTCACTTTGTCGGTTTTAATTATTGGTTTTGCTCGTTTTTTCCTTGGGGGTTTTTTTTTTTCTTTTTTTTTTCAGCCACTGCTCTAAAACGATATAGAAAACGAGAAAATAATCAGAGCTGACCACAGAGAGAGAGTGGGAGGAAGTGAGGGAAATAGACAGAGGCAGAGGGAATAAGGAGCCGTCCACAACAGCAAAGGAAAGAAAACTTGGTTGGTGGAGACAGACAGACAGACAGACAGACAACCCTGCTGCTGCTTGCTCCAAGCAAACCGTTCCTCGCTTGCGCTGCAACGACGACCGACGACGCCGTCGACGCCGCCAGCAAGCCACAAAGAGAGAGAGAGAGAGAGCACATCCCCCGCTTTTCATCATCAACTCCATCATCGAATCGCCACTCACCCTCCTCGGTCAACGATGCGCTGCACCGCATCCGCAAGCGCCAACAACAACAACAACAACAACCCGCGCCCGCGCGGCGTGCGCCGTCGCTCGTCCAGCAGCCAACAGGAGGATGCGCCGCCATCCATCGCCCTGCCCGTTGTCGCGCCCAGCCGGCTGCTCTTTGCCGCCCTCGCCGCCGCGGCCGCCGTCTCCTCCCCCGCGGCCGCCGCCCCGCACTCCCAGGCAAAGATGAAGGACCAAGTAGCCGCCGCTGCCGCGGCCGCCCAGGTGAACTTCAAGCCAGTCTACGACGCCCCTACCCACTCTGGCTCCGTGTCGGCCGTCGTGTCCAACGCAGCCCAGTGCGCCTACCTCCGCTCCCTCGCCGTCGGCTCCGAAGGCTCTTTCTGCGATGGACTCCCCAGCACCCCGGCGGCTGGCTCGACCACGAGCCCGCTGGATCACTGCGTTGCTACATACATCCGGTGAGTCGCCCTTTTTCTTGGGAGGTGGCGATGCGAATGTGGATGGCTGTGCTGTGTGGCTGCGCGTTTCCGTCGATTCCAGCCTGGTACCCACCCCGCAGCTAACACTCTGAATTTTCATCCAGGGCTGTCGATAACTGCGATGCGTTCTTCAGAGAGAATGCCAGCGGGCCCTTCACCTTCAGCGTCGACTTTTCACCCGCCAAGGCTGGCGCAGCGCCCGATGCACCTCCTGCGAACGGAGGCGGCGGCGGCGCCTCGGGTGTCAAGGATGCCCTCGAGAAATTGACTCACAACATCATTGTCGGATTAACCGGCCTTCCCGTCTCCAACAGCAAACCGTCATCCGACAACAAGGAAGCCGTCGTGAAGGCCGCAAACCACATTCTTGGAGGCTTGACAGGCCTTTCCCTTACAGACAACAAGCCTGCGGCAAGTAGCAAAACCGAGCTGGTTGATTATGCCCCTGTGTTCGACATGGAGCACCACTTTGGCACTTTGAAAGCAAGCTTTTACACAGTCGACCAGTGCCGCAACTATGCCGCACAGGCGTTGGATGCCAGTGACAAGGGCTTCTGTTCAGGACTTCCCGAAAAGGCCGGAGACCGGAACCCTGTGGCAACTTGCAGATCTGACCTTAACAGGTGTGCTTGTGGGGAGACTGGCTGTCTTGTCCGGTTCTTGAAAGACTTATACCTCACCTTGAAACATTAGGGCCTTCACCGATTGTGTCGACGCTTTGCAATCCGGTAAACCCGTTTACGAGCTCAACTACACGTTCAAGTTGGACGAGCAAATCATTGACTCTGTCAAGAAGGGCAGCAAGGGTGAAGCGACCGCGCCCGTTGCGGTAAAGCTGAACTACGCACCCATCTATGATGCGGCGTCGCATGCAGGACACCTGGATCAGATTATCAGCAAAGCCTCAGACTGCCAAGTTTTTGCCGACCTGGCGCTTGCTGCGGACAACTCTGGATTCTGCTCTGAACTGCCAAACACGCACTACCAAGACTGTCGCAACGGAGTCATCAGGTGAAGTCCGACCCATGGACGAGCTGTTGTTCTCTAACGACCTCTTCACTTTTCACCCTGTTTTTGATTCCCCATTAGGACGAAGAACGAGTGTATCAACGCGTTCAAAGCTGGGAAGTCGAGTTTCAACTTCAAGTACTCCTTTGCTGTTTCGGCGGACTCGTCGAAGTTGATGGCAGCGAAAGAATCAGCTCCAGAATTTGACTATGCTCCGGCGTATGACGAGTCTACACAAACGGGAAGCCTCCAGGCCACGATCAAGTCGGTTATCGATTGCAAGTCTTTCGGCACATTGGCTCTTTCTGACAAAAACACTGGGTTCTGTTACGGACTTCCAAACGCCATGGCCAAGGCTTGTGCAAAAGGTGTTGCCGAAAAGGTGAACGATTGCATCAATTCTATCACCGCCGGAAAGGCCTCGTTCGACTTCCGCTTTGACTTTTCGCCGAAGTCCTTCTCGTCTGCGAACGAAGTAAGCGGAAAGGCTGCTGCGGCTGAAAAGAAGCCAGTGGAAGACTCGGGTTCAATGACAAGGGTTATCGATGGAGTCACCTTCGTAGCGACTCACGATAAAGCCGCCAGTTCTGCGACCGTCCGGGCCGTCGCGTCCTCAAAGGCGCAGTGCGCTACAATTGCATCGATTGCTACCACCGCTGACGATGACGGTTTCTGCGATGTTTTCGGGACCGCTACCATGGCGTGCATTTCCAAGTTCAACGCACTTGTTGACGAATGCAACAAGGGCGCGTATCCGTTTAACTTTGCACTGGCGTTCCCTTCAGAGTCCACAGCTGCGGCGAGCGCGCCGGCGGCCGTCGAGGCCAAATTGGCCCAGGTGCCCTCCTCAAAGGCTCTTCATGTCGACACTGTAATCGGCAAGGGCACAGATGTTGCCGCAAAGTTCGACCCTGAGGAGAACACTATTCTCTTCCGGGCGCAAGTGAAGTCAGTCGAGGACTGTGACGCAGTTTGGAATCTTGTCGATATGGCCGACGGTAACGGGGTTTGCGACGTGTTTTACGACACCCCGGAATGGTTGGCCCGGTCAGACTGTCGTCAAGGATTCAAGGAGGCCGTTCGCAAGTGCCAAAACGAAGCAAAAGCTACCGGTTCATACGCCATGTCTTTCCACTTCAGAGGCCCTAAGAGCGAAAACAGCAATGCGCCCGTGGCAGCGGCGGTCGCCCACACCGAACCACTTGCTTCTGAAGAAAAGACTCTTCACTCTGCTGGTTACTCGGGTGGATTTGTTCCAGAGGATTCCGCTCCAAGCGACAAGAGTGCCAGCGCGCAGTCCCAAGACGTTGAATTCTCGTTCCGCGGGGTCCAGTTTTCCGCTTGGAAAGACTCGAAATCCGGACAGGCGGGTATTACTGCTACGGTGAAGTCATCGGGCGAGTGCGACGCTGTTACTGCCGTCGGGGAAGACTTCTGCATGGCGTTCGATACCGACTTTGTGGCCGACTGTGTTACTTCTTATTTGACGTAAGTTTTTTCCATTCCCTATCCGCTTGATGTTGACGGCTTGTACAGTGAGGCGAGTGGCTGCCAGTCCTTTGTCGCATCAAACATCGCACATGCTCCCGAAGGTGTCGAGTTCTCGTTTGTGCACAAGGGTTCTCTCCGCGCTACCTCAGCCGTTGCAGGCTCGACACCGCCTCCGGCGCGCATCAAGCTTGGCGAGCTGAAGCCAGCGTCTCAAAAGGCGTCTGTGCCTGCTCCTCCTCCACCAGTAGCTGCAGGTGGTGCAGCTGAAGCGGAGACAAAGCTCAGTTTCACTCGTGATGGCATGACCTACGACGCCTGGAAGAATTCGGAGCTCGGACAAGCCGGCCTTTCGGTCGTTGTCACGTCTGCAGACCAGTGCGAAAACGTCCTGAAGCTTGCAGACGAGTTTTGCGCCACGTTTGTGGACGCTGGTGCTTGCAAGAAGGCGTACGTGGAAGACGCAGCGGCTTGCTCCAAGAGTCCCGTCGCACAAGGAAGGGCTGTCAAGTTCTCGTTTGTCCACACGGGATCGGTCACTTCGCCAGCCTCTCCAAAAGAGGCGGGCTCGGCTGTGTCTGAATCGTCTTCGAAAGTCGACGAAGCCCCCGCGTCGGCACCCACCGTTCAAGATGGTACAAAGTTGAGTTACACTCTGAACGGTGTCACCTTTGACGCTTACCGCGGCGACAACGAGGCCACTGTTTCTGCTGTTGTGTCCCGTGAGAATTGCGCCACCGTTCTGGATGTCGCCTCCGGCTTCTGCTCCACGTTTGTACACATCGATGACTGCATCGACTCTTACAAGAGAGATGCTGCTAGCTGTACCAATCTCGGCGAGGGCAAGCGGGCCAAGTTCACGTTCAGCTACAAAGGAGCGTTTGTCAACAGCGCACCGGAAAGCGGCCCGGCACCCGAGCAAGATAAGAAGTTTGGAAGTGACTTTGCGGCAACGAAACCCACGGAGGAACAAAACGATGGAGTGCCCGAGACGCCCCCATCTGCGGATTTGCGTGTCAGCTTTGTCCGCAATGGTGTAACCTTTGAAGCCTCCCGAAGTCCCCAATCCAACAAAGCGAGTGTCACCGCTTTCATCGTCTCGAAAGAAAGCTGCAACACTCTGAAGGAGGCGGCGAGTGATTTCTGCAGCACCTTTGTGGACAGGAAGAGCTGTCAGGAAGCCTACATGAAGGAAGTTGCCTCGTGCACCACCTTGGACCTTCAGAATGGACGAACAGCTAAATTCTCGTTTGACTTTGCCGGCGCTCTGAAGCCCCTTGCAATCGATGAAAGCCCAGCGGCCCCATCCAAAGCCGACTCTGATGCCGCCGATCCACCAAAGATGGCCGCCGGCTCACCGCCACCACCCGTCCTGAACGAGGCTCCTGTTGTCCGAGAGCTCAAATATTCCAAGAACGGTGTTGAATTCAATGCATGGCGGGACGAGGCTGACCGCAAAGCAGGTGTGACGGCTGTAGTGTCAAGAGATCAATGCGACACGCTTATGGCAGTCGCATCGGAGTTTTGCAATGCCTTTGCCGACGAGCATGGCTGCACCGCCGCCTACCAGAAGGAAGCCGCTCCCTGCTCGACCATCCCCGACGGAAAGACGGCAAAGTTCTCCTTTGAGTACCTTGGCGTGTTTGCAGCTCCCAAGCCGCTTCCCATTCAGGCTGATGCACCTGTCCCTCCTCTCCCCGTGAAGGACTCGGTCGAGAGCCCTGCGAACGACGAAGGCTCTAAACCCGAGCCACAGCACCTTGGCCGCGAGGCGTTCTCTGGCGGGTTTGTTCCCGAGGACGGGCCCCTCGTCTACCCCCCACCTCCCCCTAAAAAGCCGATCAGTTCAGAGGAGGCGCCGAAGTCCCCTGGAGACGCAGACAAGAAGCTCTCGTTCAACTGGAAAGGCGTAACGTTTGACGCCTATCAAATCACCTCTGAGGGCCAGGCTGGTGTCACCGCGACCATTTCAGACAAGAGCAGCTGCGACGCCATTATGGAAGTCGCGAGCGACTTCTGCTCAGTATTCAAGAAGCCGGCCGATTGCATCGACGCGTACCGCAAGGATGCCTCTGCGTGCAGCACTCTTCCGGTTGGGGAAGGGAAGCGGGCAACGTTCACTTTTGACTTTAAGGGCGAATTCAACGCGCCGAACTCGCCTCCCGCCTCTCCCCCTTCGAACGAAGCGACCGACGCAACCGTCAAAGCCGCGGACCCGCACACCGCACCTGCCCCAGCGTCGGACAAGAAGTTTAGCATTGCTGTCGACGACGTTGTCTTCGAGGCGTACCGGGAGGAGGGCAAGGCCGGTGTTTCCGCTGTTATTTCGTCCAAAAACCACTGTGACGCTGTTATGAAGATGGCGGGCGGTTTTTGCTCCACCTTTGTTGACAGCGACGACTGCGAGATCGCGTACAAGAAGGATGCTGCGTCGTGCGCTTCCCTGCCCGTCGGAAATGGACAGAAGGCCAAATTTACGTTCGAATATGCTGGCACTCTGGCTGCTGACAAACCTCTCCCTATCCCGGCGGACAACCCGGCGTCCTCGAAGGCCGAGGACTCGTCCTCGCCGAAAGCCGACGTTAACACGACGCCGCAAGCCGTCGGCCAAATCATCAATGCAAAGAAGAACATCCCCACGCCTGACGGCGGATCCCTGTCGGTGGATTTCACGTCTGACGCCGCAAGCAACCTGGTGACGCTGACCGCCACTCCGGCCTCGATCTCTGACTGCGCGGGCCTGTACGGCCAGGCTGGACGAGGAGCGGCTGCCGGCAACGGCCTCTGCGACCTGTTCTCGGCCGGACAGGTCCGAAACAGCTGTGACACGCAGCTTGCGGCAGCAATCGACGGCTGCGCGGTCCACTTTAGCAGCGCCGGTGCGAAGCCGTTTGATTTCTCGTTCAGCTTCCGTGGCGACCGTGCAAACGACGCAGCCGACAAGGCCGCAGCGGCAGTTGCAGCTGCTCGAGCCGAGCCGTTTGCCAAGGCCAACGTAGTCGACGTTCCCTCAGTTCAGGCGAACTCTCCCCCAGCTCCCGCGGAGAAGCCAAAGGACGTGGCGCCAGTCGAGCAGCCCAAGGACGAGAAACCCGCTCCTGTCGCGAAGCCCGTCGATGTTGTGGAAAAGGGCGCGACTGCGAAGGAGGTTGCTGCGGCCGACCTTCAGACGAAGAAGTCCACAACGGAAGCCCCAGCCGCGGGCCCTGCCGCAGCAGCAGCAGACACCGGCAGCAGCGGCACCTACCGCCCCGACTTTTCCCCGATCTTCATGCCCTCTTCGAGCACGATCTCGGTATCGACGGTGGCGGCATCCCCCGCCGACTGCAACTACCTGTCCACGCGCGCGACCGACTTTTGCGGCGGCCTCCCCGACAGGGTGGTGGACACCTCGGACAAGAAGGTGTACACACCCTTGGCCGACTGCCTCAGCGCGTACAGCCGCTCCGTCGCAGAGTGCCACAGCACCATGCAGGCCCGCTTGAGCCGCAAGAAGAGCGCCGGCTCAGGCTCGGGCAACGGCGTTGTTGCGCCCTATGCGTTCAACGTCCTTTACGAGGCACCCGTCGACCTGGGCATGGCGTGGAAGCGGGAAGGCTTTTGAGCTTAGTCTGGTGTGATTGTGAGTGGATATTTTGGTTTTTGGGGACTGTATTTTTGCCCAAGGGTCTTTTATGTGTCTTTTTTTTTTTCTTTTCTTTTTCTTGTTTCCCACCGCTTATGCCCTCTGCCCATGGTCTTTGGTTGTCGCCCCCCAGAGTTACGATCCCCCCCATCACACCCATCTCTTTTATTTCCTGTTATTCCCTGTTCTGCCCTTTGTTTCTTCTGTTTTTCCCATCCCATCCTTCCCTATCGCTGTCCTTGGTACGCTTGGAGAAGTGGATGGAGTCGTCGCTTCAGTTCGAGTGTGTCCGCTTCCTGCTCGTTTACTCCTTGCTCCCTGGCGTGCACATTACAGAACTGAAAAAAAAATGTGAAACAAAAATGAGACTGGTAAATATTACTCGCTACTTAAATGTTCAAGGCGCAACGAAACGGACGCACCGCTGCGTAAACGGTGTCCCGCGGGAATCGAGCAAGCATAGAAGCCCATCTGTTTCCCCTCGGGGTGTTATCTTGGGGGGGTGATTCAACCCCACTACTTGCCAAGTCCACAAAGCATCTGTCAAACAGGGTTCACAAGACTCCACAACACGAAGAATGAAGGAAGGTTCAGAGGCACAATCCTCTGAGGAGCGCCGATAACTCATGTTGCTTGCACGGCGGTGCGAGAGGAAACGGAAGGGCCTCGCGAAACGCCCAAGGCCACAACACAACTGCAGAATAATAATAATAAAAGAGAAAAGAGGGAAACAGGGGGTTTGTTTATCACAGAATCCAATTCTCAAACACAACTGGAGCTGGTTATAGCAACGGGACGGGACAGGATGCGGCGCTAGCACCCATTGTGGCTGGGGCTGCTGCTTTGTTGTCGCCAGCGACAAGGGAGAGAGAAGGGAGTCCGACTCTGCAGGGGGTCAGAAGGTCGCGAATGCTGCCGTTGTTGTTTCTAGCAACGCCATGTTGAGTGTGGAAGAGAGGGTGGATGTTTGGTGGTGGTGGGGCCTTTCTGATCCGTGCTTGCCTTGAAAGACGAAGTTTAAAGCAAGCCAATAATAGCTATAAGCATATTGTGAGTCATCAATCTTAACAGCCGTCTTAGCTCATCTGGGAGAGCGTAAGACTGAAGATCTTAAGGCACCCGGTTCAATCCCGGGAGACGGCACTTTTAAATTTCAAATTGCCTTTGGTATTTTCTTTTGCGCCCTCGGTGAAAGAACTGTCAGTTTGGGGCATCTCCAACATTTACAGATATTTTATGCAGTTGAATTTTGATATATCTAACCATGCGGGCGTTCGACAACTTGGAAGGCTTCTCAACCCTTTCAGCAATCCAAAGCCCAAATCCCACTTTCGTTCCTTCAACGTGAAACAAAGGGGGGTTCGACCAAGTATAGAGGTAGCGGCCCTGTATACACATTTCACTTCTGTTTGTTTTTCTTTTGGAATGGATCAATAAAGGGTTTGAACCAAGACTGGGGTATGAAGACTTTCTTCCCTGAACATCCTGAACTGTACTACACACCCTCTTGAGAGAAAAAAGGATACGAATGGCAAAAAAGAAAGTCTGCTAAAAAAACCCCCCACGGATTGGACCCAGCCCACTGAAAGCAGGTCATAAGAAAAGGTCTCCTCACGGCAGGCCAAAAAAAAAAAAAAAAAAAAAAAAAAAGTGTAAACGCTATTTATGTTATAGCCTCTTTGTTGAGTCTGTGAAAACAACATTGATCGTTTGCAAGGCACTCCCGAACGAGGATTTTTATATTTCATTTTGTAATTTTTCACTCAAGAGCGGAAAAACAGGAGGTCAGCCAACGTAAAAAGATTCAAGAATCCAGCAAACCGTCACAGACCGCGCAAACCGCGCCCCAAACACCACCCAAAACAAAAAAACAAAAAAAAAAAAAAAAAATTTCACAGTTTGCTCCCGCCGCTCGCCGCCACGGGCGCGACCACGTACCCGCGCAGCGGAAAGTGCACGATTGTCTCGACGCCGGTCGCCGTGTCCCGCTGCCGCACCGCGATGCGCGCAACGCGACGGCCGCCGCCTGTGGCCGAGCCTCCCCACACCCCTTCCACCACCCCGCGCACCGCCACCTTGCCGTAGTCGTCTGGGACCACCGTCACCTCGGCGCCCGCGCGGACGCCGGGGGGGACGAGGAGGCCAAAGGACGACGACGGGGACGACGAGGACGCGGCGGGCGGGGGGAACCGGCGGGCGAGTGCCAGCGCCGCGGCCTCGTCCATCGGCGTCGCGCGCGCCATCAGCGACGCGCGTTCCGGCGCGCCGCGCGGCCACGCGCTCTTCGCGCTCGATACCGGCGGCGGCTGTGCTGCGGCGGCGGCGGCGGCGGCGGCGTCGTGCAGCCGGTCCATCCAGCCAGTGACGACGGCGGCGGCGGCGGCGGCGGCCGGGTCGTCGTCGGGCTTGAGGAGCAGCGGATCGCGCTCGACGGGGTTGGCGAAGAGGAACCAGACGTTCATGGCGGCGTGGACGTCCGCGAGGGTCGGGGCGCGCTGCGCGTGCAGCCAGCCGGTGGGCGACGCGGATAGCGCGGCCGCGAGCGACTGCAGGAGGCCTGCCGCCTGCGCGCGAAGGTGCGCCGTGCGGGCCGGCGGAGGCGCGGGGCGTGGTGCGGCGGCGGCGGCGGGCGCGGCGGCCGACGGCTGCTTCGGCTTGGGTGGCGGCTTACGGCCCGTCATCATCTCGTAGCGGTCTGCGACGAACCGGGCGGGGAGGAGGTGCATAGGAAGGAGGTTTGCAGCGACCTGAAGTTGTTTAGTTTTGAGAAGTGTTCCAGGGCGCGAGGCAAAACGAAATCGAATAGAACAGGGAGAGGCGAGGACATCATGCTTACTGGGAAAAATAGCTTGTCGCACCAAGCGGCGGCGGCGTCGACCAGCATCCAGTCCGCGTGGCCGGTTGCCGGGTCGACGGGCACGAGCGACGGGGCGTTGGGGAAGCGGGCCTCGAGCTCGTCGAGGATGAGGGCGGTGTCGCAGTAGATGGTGGAGCCGATCTGGAGGATTGGGATGCGGCGGTACCCCCCCGAGAGCGGCTGCGTTGCTGCGCGCGGCTGCAGAGAGAGGTCATGATGAGTTTCGTTAGTATTTACTCCAAGGACAAGAGCGAGAGAAAGAGAGAGAGAAACAATAATTCTCTGGTAAATTCGGCCGCTACAGAAAAGGGAAACAAACAGAAAACGGGGAAAGACAACAACCAACTAACGGACTTACGGGCATGGCGGGGACCAGCACCGAGCGGAAGGGGAGGCCCTTGAGGCCGAGCGCGAGCAGGATTTTGAACGCGTACGGCGAGCCTGTGGTGGTAGTAGTAGTAGTAGTTGTTTGAAGGGGCGTAAATGAAGAAGAAGAAGTAGAAGCGAGTGAGCGAGTGAGCGTGTAAGGGAACGGGGAACAAACACAAAAAAAGGGATGATCTGTCCAAAAAGGCGTGGCATGCGGGGAGTCCACTAGGTTTGCGTACTTGATGATCTTTCCTCTGTTTCTCACACACACACACACACACACACTCGTCGAGAGTGGTAAATACCCCCGCTCCCACAAAACACCAGCCGGGGACAAAACGTTGAGAGAACAAGATAAAAAAAACGCAGAAGAAAGGAAAGGAAAGGAAAGGTAAGGAAAGGAAAGGAAGAGCGAGCACACGGCCAAGACCAACCAGGGTAGTGGTGCAGCACCAGCTCGCCGTCCTTGCCCGCCACCGCCAGCTGCTCCATGGCCGCCGTGCTGCCGTCGTCATCAGCAGGTGCCATGTCAGTCCGCCGTCGTTCGTTCGTTTCGTTCCGTCGATCGTTCACGTGAGAGAGCCAATAAAAGGGCACACACCAGTGGGGCAGTGGGTTTTTGTCCAAGGGCTCTTTCTTGTGTCACGAGACAACTTTCGCCCCGTCGTCATAAATGCTTAATTACCTTGCCTCCCAAACAATGCGTTGCTTGCTCTTAATGGGCTCTTTTTGGCCGTTTATTGTAGTAAGGTAAGTGGGAGCTTTGGCCGTCAAAGTGCGCAAGCAGGCAGGCCCACCACACATATTTTCTTCTTGCCAGGAGAGCTCAAAAGAATCAGCGATAACAAGCCAAAAGGGGTGAAAGGACAATAGAGGGAGGACAAAAGAAAAGAGAAAAAAAAAAAGTAAGAAAACGGCACTGGTGCAACAACGCTATCACAACGCAGACCCTAAGCACTGCACGAAAACCGACTAAGTAAGATCAAAAAAAAAGGGTGGGGTGGGGTGGCATGAGGGCGTGACAAGGCGGGTGATGGTGACTCAGGGTCTAGCATACCCCCTGGATCAACGTTCACTTGAGGCCGAGCGCCGAGTCGATCTCCTGGGACTCCTGGGTGAGCGCGCACGTGCCGCAGCAGCAGACCACGCAAAGGTCGCCCATGGACGATCCCTCGACGTTGAGCTTGGCACGGACGTTGCCGCGGCCGATGCACTGGACGATGAAGCCGAGACCGCAGCAGGCTTGCGCCAGGCAGTATACGAGGCAGCCCTGGTCACCGTTACCAATCTTCTCCTGGTTCTTGCCGTAAACGATGCACGGGCAGTACATCGACAGGCAGCAGGTGCCTAATTGAACGGAGAAGCAGGAACGGAGAGACCTTGGTCAGGGTCGGTCGATCTAGCTTGAGGAAAAACAAGCAACAAAGACACTCACCAAAGTCGCTGAAGCAGCCGAAGAGGCCGTGCGACCAGGGGCGAGGCGGGGTTGGGTGTTGGAAGACCTGCTGGGTCCAGTGCACGCTGTTGAATTGAGGGGCGAAAGAGGGAGGGGAGAAGGTTGAGATCAATTGATAGGAAGTGCCATGGAAGGATCGCCTTGAGAGGGCGCCGTGTCGCGAGGTCACGATGGGAGCAATCGGACGCAGATCCATTCCAATAATGCGAACGGGGCGCAGGAAAGCTGTCCGGCTGCAAAGTAGCAGGCCGCCGGCTTTATTCCAGCGACCGGCACCAGAAGGTGATGCCTTCGTGCGCAACTGCCCAACTGCCTGCAGCACACATACCTCATGGGGACTTGGGCCTGCATCTTTACAGTTAGTTGTTGTTGCGGAAGCTGACGAGGGGGCCGAGTGTGAGTGTGAGTGAGAGAGGCTTTGAGGGATGATGATGATGGTTGATGGCTTGGTTTGGTTATCGGTCTGGCTTTGCTTTTAACGGGTTGCAGCCCCACGGTTCGAATGACAGAAAAGTATATATAAAACAGGAAAAAAATCAGAAAGGGAGACAAACAGAACAAAAAACAAAAAAGCAAGGATTTGCGACGGACAACGAGACAGACGACAACAAAGAAAAACAACTTTTTTCTTTTCTTTTTTCTTTTTTTATCCCCACTAATCGTCCGTCCATGCACACTCACTCTCTCTGGCCGACCCAACTGCCACTCCCAAATTTGCTTTTGCTTCTTTTTGCTGTCTTTTTTTTGGCAACGACGACCGTTTGGCGGGCGCGTGTCTGTCGCTTCTATTAGCATGCTTTTTGATTGAATAAGAAATTTTGGCGGATTACGAAAGGGAGAAAAACCAACTTGTTTTGTTTTTCATTATATTTTTTTTTCGCCACCGGGAACAAACAGTAATAATAAAGACAGACAAGGACAGACCACCCAGACAGTCAGACAGACAGAGAGACAGACATTTTTCCAGACTGCCCTTCTCTCGGAAAAAGCCGTACTAAAGGGGAAGAAATTTGATTCTATTTTTCTCTTTATTTACTTTTTTTTTTCACTTTTTCGTTATACAAAGTCTGTCATATTTTGCGGGTCTGTCTCTAGATGCCCACGCACGGCCATTTGTGGACCAATCAGCAGCGGGAAATTCTCTGTCTCATTCGAAATTTCTGTCTCTGGGCCACTCTGAGCCACACCTGTAATGCCCCCCTGGAAAAAAAGAAATTGCACACGGTTGATAGATGGCTCGGTGGCTCGGCCACAAGAGTGGCTTGGGCGTCTCTCTTTTTTTTTTTTATGCGTGCCGAAACGAGGTGAGAGAGAGCGAGAGAGAGCGGGAGAGAGAGAGAGAAGCAGAGAGGAAGCGAGAGAGGGAGACAGCGAGACAGCGAGAGGACGACTTGGCACACACACCAGATGAAAAAAAAAAAAGCTACTAAAGCGGGAGCTGCAATGGCCAAGCGACAGACCGACGCAGCGGCTCCTATCGCAACGAGAGCCGGATACCCGCAGAGACACTCGTTCCGGCTTTTCCTCCTGACACAGGAGGCGTTTGCCGAACTGACATGGCACAGACAGGCTCGCTTACCACGGCACATAAGCTTGTCTGTCAACTGTTTGTTTGGTTTAGTAGCGGGAGGCACGAAATGGACAGTTCTTACTACGGCTGTCAGTTATTGTTCTACCCGATGCAATCAGCCTGAAAGGTTGGCCTGTGGCGGAGAAATCATGTGATGTTGGACTTATTGAGCTCATTGACTGGGAGAAAGCACGCCCACTGATGACAAATCTAGTCCCAAAAGCAGGTGTAGAAATTCTTTGGGGTGGGAGAAATATGAGAATCACAGTAATCTCATAAGGTATTGGCCATAGTTTAGGTTCTTGAGGAGCTCTGACTTTACAATGAGACATATAACACATCATAAATGACACATGACCCTATCTGAACAAAGATTCGATTCCAGTCAGTTTCATTTTTTCCTAAGGATCAGCAGATAGGATAGGATAGGATAGGATAAAACTTGCTTAACCGAAACGATATCCTGTCCGAACCCTTCTTAACCATATCCTCAGTGTTACATTTTTTTGTAATCAATGTTCATTCTTCCTTCCTTTCATTTTTCTTTGTTCTCTGCCACCAGACGCAAGGTTTTGACGGAGGCTTACCGCCACAGGCGGGCACGGGAATGTGACAAGGGCCACTGGAAGACACCCCGCTGTCGTTGACCATGTGTTCTGGAATTTTTTTTTCAGCTGTGTGCAAAGGCATCCTTGTTGTTTTTGTTCAACGGAATGCTGAACCTGGCAAAATCCACCCTTGGTCAAGAACTGGACAGATCTATTTCCTTTCTGAAACCTGCTGGATTGGATATTAATTCAAAGACCTGATGGAAACAGACAAATCTCCGAAATACTCTGGCACGGAGATTTTTCATTTGTAAGGGAAAATCCAACTATAGCTCGCGAAGCTCGGAACCTTGGAGTTCGAAATCCTATTCTGTTGCGCTGATTTCGCAGCCCTATGCAAATTGCACAGTGACATCAAGTTATCCCACGCCTCTTCGCGAATCCCTTGTCGTGAGGAAGGTCTCATCAAGAGCGGCACCGCAAAATCGTTACCTGCAGTCCCGACCGCCCACATGGCCGTCGTGACCTCACCACCTCGCTTATGTCGCAGACTGCTGACGACTGGCGTGCCGCCCCTCCCCCCCCCCCCCCCACCACCACCTCCCCCGCGTAGTGCAGTGCTGGTGTGGCCCCCCATGCGGTTCAGGCGACGCTCGAACCCTGTTGCTGCCGTGCAGACGTGCTCTTGTCCGCCGCCGAGGTTGCAGGATCTGAACAGTCGCGCAGGAAAACGGGTCGGCATGCTTTTTGCGCGACGGCGTTGGACGCGGGTAAACGCTCAGTTGGCCGCGCCGAGAAAAAAGAAAAGTGCGACACGAAAAGCTGAACCTGGATCAACATTCCCCGCGCCAGCAGTTCCAACCTTATTCCTCCCGCTACCTTCCCTCGCCCCGCCAAGATCTTCGCAGCTGGATCGTCCCATCTTGATCGATGGTATCGCAACCAGAACTCCCGAAACACCGCAATAAGAACGACATCCCAAACGACCAATCCTCTTGTGTAAACCAGCTCAACTTCCCAAGCTTGCAAGAAATGGATGTGAGTTCAACTGAGTGTTACGACAGCCATTGCTGATTTTGCAAACTCCCAGCCACCTGAACGAGGTCCCTCGGATCAGAGTCCCGACACTTCATACTCTGTAAATGACTTTAACACCCCGCTCCCTTCATTTCTTGCCCTGACCAGGAACATGTCAAAGGACCAAGCCCATTTCATAGCAAACACTAACAGTCCCACTCACTTGGCTTCTCCACACCTCCTCTCTTGTCTCATTTTTTCCCTGTTGCTCTCATGCTTATTTCAATCTTGTTGCAGAATCTGTCAGCAAAACTCTGTTGAAAGAATCATGGCATCGGCCTGGACTGCAACCTTTGCATACGATGGAAGGAGCAGGAGGATTTCTGTTCCTGCCACCACCAGCCTTGATAGTTTGGTGCATTTGGTGGCTGCCTGATGGAAAATTGCTGTTCCCAACATGATGAGACTCTTGAATGCAAGAAAGGTTAGTTGTATTATTCAATTCTTGCATTTTAGTTTTAGGCTTCGCTTTTCCACCAAGCCTTTCCACTGAGCTTTAGGTCTCTTAGATAAGTGGATTGAGCTGATTTCTGATGATTGGCAGTGCAAAACCTCTGTTCAAAACATCCTTTTTTCATAAGGTCTGTTTCATCCTCCCTTCAAATCGTCTAAGCAACTCAATCTTTTTGCAGCTACTGCCAGGCATCAGAGACAGTTGTTGCCAAGGATCTGTTCCATGAGATGAGGTTAGCTTTGGCCAATGACTTCAGAGGCAGTATTCTTCCTGAAGAATCCAGATTGTTTGGTCTGCTTCCATTCTGGGATGCAAAGTGCCTTGCATTTGGCCAGAAGTGGGGACTCAACTTCATGTCCGGACTGTTTCACTCTTCAGTAATCATTATGCTGTGTTCTGATGCAAGTATGAAGAGGATGCTTGAGGCTCACAGAAAGCCAGACAACTGCTTGCTGTCAGGAACAGGGCAGGACAGGACAAGGCAGACAAGGAACTGAGAGGAGTGATGATTGTATTGGAAACAATAATTCACTTGAGGGATGGGACAGGTCCCCCATCCCCCTTTTATACCTTTTGAGAGTGTTCCTTGTCAAGACTCCAAGAAAGTTCCAGAAAGAGCAATTAGTAATACAATGATACCAATGATACCAATGACAACAAGACAAGTCAGGAAAGCAAAGAAGGTTCCAGAAGGTTCCACAAGGTTCCATGAAGGAATGTTCTAGAAGGTTCCAGAGGTTTCCAGAGGGTGATTCATAACACTTGCTGGAGGTGAGATCTGTTTAACTCCATCCTCGTCCACAAATTAATCTGACACACAAAGTTTAGTGGGAGCTGGCGCTTCAGATGAAGAATTAAAAAGGCTGAACTTGGTCTTCACACACTCTTGCTTTGGGTAGGGCCACTCACACAGCTTGGCCTACTCTGCACGTGTCTGAGGGAATGCTCCCTCTGCTTGCTTGGTCTGGGGGGTCTGGTCAAAGAGGACTTCTAACCCACCACCCTGTTAGTCTACTCAATATTTGCCAGGGCGAGCTTCCAAAACCAAAAGGGGAAATTCATCTTCCCTGCTTTGCCCACTCTACTCTTTGCCAGGGAAGGTCTCCTATCCAACACACACATGGTCTTTGGGGAGGCACTCACCTTACAACACTGTGAGGACGACAGGCTGTCGAGCCTGTGACCTCAAATAAATTAAGTGTATACCCACTTTTTAACTGGTAATTGTGAGGATTACCACCCCGTCTCGACCCGCGTTTTGCTGGCAAAACGTGACTAGGCTTGGATTCCTACTCTCTTATTATTTATTGGGTTTCCATACGGCCTTTGACTGGCTCTGTATGTCTGCCTCTGAGCTCTACTATTATTACTTATTATTGGCGATGTTGCAGACAGAAAGACTCAGTCTTGATTCTGATTGCTGATACAAGGTTCCCTTGCTCAGTGGTTAGAGCGCTCCCTTCAATTGGGAAGGTGCCAAGTTCGAGACATGCTAGTTGACAGACTGGGCAGAAATGCAAAGTCCTACTATGCCTGGCCAATGGCCCCTCACTTTTGGAAATGACTTAGGACTGAAACACTTCTGTGGGAGAAGTGCTAAGCCCAGATGGACAGAGTTAACAAGATGATGGCAGAGCTAACAAGCCCTACCACCTGCTACCATGATGTAATACCTCATAAAAGGGTATGAGATCACAGGGTTTTTCTTTATCTTTTCATTGGTGATTTTTACTTATTTTTCCAATTAGTAATTTATCCTGTTTTTCCTGTTTTTCCTGTTTTCTCTTTTATTTATTCCTTGTTGTCTCTGTCTGTGTCTTTTCTTTCTTGTGTGGCTGAGAGTGACTGTCTTCCTCTTTGCACCAACCAGCTCTCTCCATCTCCTCCATCTTTCTTGGCAGCTGATGCCAAGAAATGCTCCATGATTTTCTGAGCTGTCTTCCTTGTTTGATGGCTCAGCCCCATTGTTTGGTGACTCACTCCTCCTCTCTCTTCTTTGCTGTTTTATTTATTGTTTTGTTCTTTTGTATATGTTTTCCCCTCTTTTCCCTTCCTTCTTCCTTCACCCTGCTGATTCCAACCCTTTCCTATTTAAGCAGCTGCCCCCCATCTTGTTGACTGTGAGAACCTGTGCCTGAAGTCCCTTGCCTGCCCTTTTCTTCCTGACTGTATGTAGAGCTGGGGGTGGCAGTCCCCTGGTGTGTGACAGGAGGTTGAAGTCCTCTTGGCCATGATGGCAGTGTGCTGGGTTCAAGCCCCAGTGCACCTCACCAATTCTGCATGCTGCTTAGGTTGGACTGGGTAGGAGCCACTTGGTGATGGAAGGATGGAGGGTAAATCTGTGGTGGTGCCTCTAGGTTCCTGTCAATACATCTAGTCAAATCCAGGTCTCTCAAGGGGATATGAATGAGCTGTCTGGTCAGGTACTGCTGCAGGAATGGTCTCTCAGGTATGCCCCCTCTTCCCTGGTTGTTGGCTCCTGTGGCCTCTGGTGGGCCTGGTCTTCACTGGGTTCAGACCCTCTTTCTCTCAGATTAATGCCTGTGATGTCATGGTGCCACATTTGGGTGAGGGAGTGGGTGTTAACCTTCCTTGCTTCTAAGATAGGGAATTCCTCTGGCTTGGTGAAGCAGATGTCTGTGTCCTAGTAGGATGAAGTAAGAAGAGTCCCACTGTCTCCCACCCCTGTGTGCCCCCTCCTTGGATTGAGTTGGAACTTCTCCTTGGAGTGAGACAAGTTGTGTCTGGTTCTGTTAAGTGGAAAACAGTTCTGATTTAATTCAACAGACACCTCTGCACACTAACTGTTCCTTGTGTTTGCCCTCTGTGTCCAACCCCCTCCAACTTAGGGCTTGTCTTTGACAGAGAGGGAGCCTTGCTCCATGGTGGTGGCTCCAACAGACCGGGGTCTGGCCACTTTCCTCCCCACTCTCTTGTCTTCTTCAGTTGGATTGGAGTGCTGCACTTAGTGCCGCTCCCTGGAGCTTGCTGCATCTTGCACCTCCAGCATTGTTACCGGATTTCCCGGTCCCCTTTGGCTTTGGCTTTTGCCTCCCATTGGGCCCACTCTGTGTCATGGACCAGAGAACCCTGCACATTCTTTGCTAGTGTGCCACCTTTTCACAGTTGCCTTTGGTCTGAGTGTGAGAGTCTTCTCTTTGTGTGTAATAAGAGAGTTTCTTTGTGTTTCTTGGGCTTCTTAAGACTCCAAATACATTGTCCTGTCTAGTGACCCCTAGACATCTCCTTTTTGCCCTTTTCACTCTTCAGGATTGGTATTTAGGCCATTGCTCTATTTGCCACCCATAGCCCAGGGTGAGGATTTAGAGAGCACAGTCTCACAACACCCTGAAAAGGAGATATGGGAGATGTAACTAGTCAAATAGGGGCTGTCCAAGGGGGAGTCTTATTGATTGTTTTGAGTTGAGATTTATTTATGAAGAGATGAAGGGGGAGAGGGGTAGTATCTATAGGGAACCAGATAGATTAAGAAAGAAGGAGGAAGACAAGAAGAAAAAGACAAAAGATCGTTAAAAAAAGGGAAAGAAAAGAACAATTTGTAAGAATGAATCACTTTTCAGCCACACACCCAGTGTCTCTCCTGCCTCAAATTTGCGATGGGATGAATTTGAGAGCTGGGAGGCCACATCAGGGAAGGGATAGTGAAAGGTGAGAAAGAGGGAAATAAGAGAAAATGAATAGAAATAAGAAGAAAATACAGGGTGCCCTTGTGCTTTGGCCCATTCAGCACAAGGAACATGGGATGCTTTTTGATGAGGGGCATTAGCACTGAGGTACTTTGAAAGTAAGAATAGGTATTCAAAGATAGGAATAGAGTGATTGTTTGTGTTTGTTGGGGGGCCACTATGTGTGTAGGTAAAACCAATGAACTAGCCAAGGAAGAGCTTTTTAAAATATCCGACGAGTGCTTGATTTTGTGCCGATCATTTTGATTCGAGTTCGATTCAGCCATTCGAACCAAGTCCAAATCTGCCTCTTTCTTTTTTTTTTTTTTTTTTTTTTTTCCTGACCCAATTCGAACACTGATGAGAAAGAAACATTCGAGGAGTGGGCAGTCCCACCAACTTCGTTTCTTTTTTTTGGTCGTTTCGTGCTTCTTTTTATTTTTTATTTTTTTTTCTTGTCGGGTGGTGGGAGTGGAGAGCACAGGGGGGGAGGTGCAAAAGGCAAAGCCGTCTAGTCAACACAAAAGGAGGAAAGGAAAACACAACAAACAGGGAAAGAGTGGAAGGGGGGAAGGGGGAAAGAAACACCGCACCCCACGACCGAATGGAAAAAGAAACAACAATCGTGCAACGGAAAAAACGCGCTCGCTGTTGACAAAAAACGGGTCCCCCCAACAACACAACTGCCATAGAGCAGAGAGAGAAACACACACAAAAGAGGGAAACACGATAGAAGAAACCTTCGAAGAAACACCGGAAGCAAGCACCCCACACACACAAACCGCGCTGGGAGGCACACACTGCAAGGGTCCCCGGTCTTCTAACGATCGCCAAGCCCTTTCGCTCCGCCGACCATGGACGCGAGGCGCGCCGGCGCGACCAGCGGCGGCTTGGACGTCACCGTCACCCGCGGGACCGCCGACGACCCGCCCACAAAGCCCTCGCCGCTCACCTCCGTGTACGACGGCAGCGCACCGCCACTCACTGTCAGCCCGTGCGCTAGCGACGGCGGCGGCGCCACCTCGACTTCGCCGGATCCAGCCGCTGTTCCCGCCGCCTGGGCAGCCACGCCGGCGCCGCCGCCCGCCCACAGCACTCCGCTGCCGCTGTACCCGTGCTTCTCGCCAAACATCTTGTCGGGACTGCCACCGCCGACGCCGTTGCCGCCGCTGCCACCGCTGACATACGCACCCGCCCGCGCGTCGCCGTGGATCGCGTACACGTATGTTTGCGCGCCGGTCGGCGACGCCGCCGTCCCGGCCGCCGCCGCCACGCCGGTTACGTCAACCACCACCGGCAGCGCGTGCCTCGGGCGGTCGTACTCGAAAGGCGCTACAGCCGGCGGCACCAGCGGCACCGGAGAGTCCAGCCCCGCGCCCCCGCCAGCCGATGACGGCACGTCCGGCGACTGCTGCGCGCCGTACCCGTCGTACCCGCCGTACCCCCCGTACCCCGGCGGCCGCAGCGCGCCCGCCGACGTCGCACCTCCGCCGCCGCCGCCGCCGCCGCCGTACGCCCGGTCGCCGAACGCAACCACCGCGCCGCCCTTCTCGTCGGCCCGCTGCCGCCGCCGCCGGAGCAGCACCACCACCAGCACCGTCAGCAACACCGCGACCAGCGCCGCCGCGGCCGCCGCGCCGCCGGCCACCGCCGCGATCGGCACCGACGACGGCGTCGAAGTCTGAGGTTCCGCGCCGCCCGTCGCCGCCCCGGCGCCGGACGAGCTGCTGCTCGTCACCGTCCCCACCGCGCTGCCCATCCCCGGTGGGTACAGCGTCGGCGAGTCGAGCGCCGCCAACGTGATCGTCGGGCTGCTGCTGCCGCCGCTGGTGCCTGTCCCTCCGGTCCCCGCGCCGGCTCCGGTGCCCGAAGATGCAGGCGCCGTCGTCGCGCCCCCGCCACCGTTCCCGCCCCCGCCGTCGGTCGTTCCACCGCCGCCGCCGCCGCCGCCGCCAGCAGTGGTAGCGGGTGGCGGTGCGTTGAGGGACGCAGAGATCGCAGCGCATTCGACCGGGGGACTTCCCCAGCTGGGTGGTTGCAGGTTTAAGCAGAGGGGAAAGTTGCGCGTTATTATAAGTAAAGTAGAGTGCAAAAAAAAAAACCATCAAAGAAGCAATCGATGAATATTGACATAAAACTCACTGCAATCCACTGCCCATGGTGGTAACTCTGCCTGGAAGAGTGCTATTGTTGATGCTGCGGAACAGCAATAGCAGAAAAGTAGAAAGAATAAAATTCACGGTCAATGTTTCGTTTTCAAGTGTTGGAGAAAGGAAAGCAAAGAAT